>CM031239.1:396853769-396925646 GCA_018340775.1 Taxus wallichiana var. yunnanensis | reverse complement strand
TGCATTTATTTAATATGTAAATCACACTCCCATTCCCAATGCATTTATCATGGGTGACAAATAAAATCTCATGACGTGAAGTGGGAGATAATGATTAATAATGGATAGATAAACGAAATGTGTTACATTTTTATAAGAAGGAAAAGTGGCATAAATATCCACGATGATAAGAGGAGATCCATGTGATGAATTAAACCTTTCCATCCCAATTAAGTACTATCAATCTTCTTCACTACCTTTTTTAACCGACTTAATGCTATTAGGACCTTAATATAGTTCAAACTTCCACTACCGAGGTTTTATGTAATTTCTTTGTTTCCTTTTCATAAACCTTCACTATTTTGTTATAACTCCATCCAAACTTGTCTAAGCTATGGGACAAAAGAAGAAATCAGAACCATAATCTACAGAGCCTCTCCTGTGAAATACTGTCATCTCCCAGGTATTCCACAAATAATGTTGGTTAGAATTTATTCAAAAAATTTAGGTTTTTGATGAAGATTTAGTTGATGAATTATTGATAAATTTTGAGGCAACATGCTCTCGATAGGAGGCAAGAGAATTGAGATAAACAACCACATTGTTGCTACCATATCCGGCCTCCTAAATTTTGGGCTCAAAATTGTAACTAATGCCACACTTAATGATTTAATACCATTGTTTCATGATGAAGTGGAAGTTATTCCAAAAATAATCCTCACTCCCCATGTTATTATATAGTAGCAAAATTATAATAAGGGATTATGCCAGAGATAAGCGGGAGAGTTTTCTGGGTAATTGGAAGGAAGTAACTACATGGGTTAACAAATATTTAATCTGTGATGGGAAACCATCGGTGCTTAGGAGTGACACATTGAAAATTCTCATGCATTTGAAGAAGGGTCTAATAATTCCTAAGTTGAAGGTAAATATTCTAGAATATCTTGAAGAGGATGTCATTAAAGTTGGTCAGAAATACAAGAATGGAGGTGGTAAAGATATCCTAAAGCATCCTGGGCTCATCCAGTTAATATGTGCACATCAGGATTTTTGTAGGCTTAAGAGAAAGATATAAAAGAAAAGTGGAGGGGAGAGCTCTAAAAAAATAAAATAAAAAAGGAACCACATCCCAATGTTCAGCCAAATCTCTAGTGACTCCTAGAACTTCAAATGTGGCTATGGAAGAATCTGGAAGAAAGGACACCCAACCCTCCAAGCCTCAACCTTCCATGGACATTATCAGCCCTCTACTACTATGTCATTGAAACAAAGAAGGTCTTGTAACTCAAAGAGACCTGAAGTTTCTCGGCTTGCATTATTTAATGAGGGTTCAACCCCCATTTTGGAAGAGATTTTTGAGGTTAGTACTTCATCTTCTCCTAGTGAACAATTGAAGGATGATGAATTTATGAAAACCATTCCTAAAGAATAGTACCTTAAACATAATATGCCAAACATTACTTTGAAGCTCGAAACTATTTCAGTAGCTCCGAAATACATGTAGCACTGGAAACCCAGACTCGAGCTCTAAAACTACCGCAATGGAGGCCGATGACTATTACACTAGAGAATGGTCACCTGAAATCACATGAAGATGAAGTCCTAAAGTAGTATTAAGATGAAATTACTACTCTAAATAAGAAATTAAAAGGTATGAAAGATATTTAATTGTATATGCAAAATGAATTTATTCAACGAAATTTGGAAAAAGTTAGAGAAATAACTGTCTTAAAAATATAAGTTGATAATTTAAAAAGGCAAAAGAATATTGGGTTACAAACATTGAATGATTTGTCTAGTCATTGTGACCAACTATCTCTTCAGAATAAGGAATTGGTCTAAGATAATAAGAAACTTATGGAAGAAGTTGAGTCAGGATCAAATGCTAAAAAGAAATCAGAATCAGTTGTTGAGTTTTTTTTTCTCTAGCTTGTAAGAAACCATGTTTTGTTTATAGTCTATTTATTCAAGAATAGTTATATGCATGGAAATTAAAAAGGATATGTTGTGGAGAGCCCCATGAGGCTCTAGATGGAAAAACATTTCTATAAAATTATCAAGGGAGTATTTCAAAAATTCAGAATTTATTTTGTGAATTCTACCTTCATAACATGTTGGTCATAATTTCCCTTGATTTATTTATTAATTTTTCTATGGGGGAGTTTTAATTAAAAGATTTTCAATCATTGATTATTTAGGGTGAGAAAACATACCTTTTGTTAATCAAACTACCTAAACTATTGGTTTCTATATCAGGCCTACCAACCACAATGATGTCTCCATGAAAAAGGATTTTAGGTCTTTGTATTACCAGGCTATCATTGGAAAGAATACTTTAGATATATTAGCAAAATGTGTTCAAGACTTTAAGATTTATTGTCAATATAATATTGGTGAAGCTCTATAACCTTGTGACAAAAGATGGTACACTTTGAGCTTACCATTGAAAAGAAGGGAAGTGAACTCACAACAAAACCTTAGTTGGAGTATGAGGAGGGGTAGAAGAAATTGTTATAATCATTTGATAGTTGGCATCTAAAAGGTGTAAAATAATATAGTAATGTATTTGTTTGAACATAATTAAGAGCTCCCTTGTTCTCATCCCATTACTACTTGATAGAATAATGATTTCCAATCTCATGACAGTTTCACAACATGGGAAGAAGCTATCTCTGCTATCTAATTTTTTCAGTTATGGAGCCTATTTTCATGTGTGGAAGAGTTGAAGACTATACATGAGAAAAAGTGGTTTTACTATTCATGGTTTTACTATTCATGGTTTTGGCCCATGGTTTTGGACCATGGTTTTACTATTCATGGTTTTATTATTCATGGTTTTCGACCATGGTATTTTGTAAAACTCCTTTGTAATTGCCTCTAAATATATCTTTGATAACGAAGATATGGTATTGAAGAGGTGTGTGAATTCAAGTGTGAATTATGGATAATTATTCATATGTGAATAATTTAGAGAGAATAATTCGATGCGATTTCAGTGTGAGAATTCGGAGAGTTTTGTTGAGCATAGCTCCAAAACAAATCTAGGTATTGTATTGAGAGAGCGGTGGATTGTAATAAATCTGAGCAAGTTCTTGGTGGACGTAGCCCACATTGGGTGAACCATGTTAAATACTGTCTCTTTGTGTTGTGTTATTTTATTATGCACTTTTATTTGAGATCTGTAATATTTTCTTCATATTAGCTTCTTTATTGTATGCGATTCTCAGTGAGGGATTGTTCAACATATTTTATCCCTTATTTCCTAATAATTGGTATCGAGCAAGGGTTTGCTTCATGGTTTTGTTAGTGGTTTTACTGACATGTATGAGAGTAGGTTTTGTTTTTCCTGATGTGAAAATCACAGGAAGAGATTCAATCTCAAGTGGGAGCTAGAAGAGTAAGGTTTCTTGAAATTACTATGACTGGTGTTGGTTAAGTGGCAATCGACGTTGACATGGTGACCATGGTTAGTTACAGAGTAACTCATATCGCTATTCTGAAGGTAATCATGGTTGGTTATAGGGTGACCGTGGTTGGTTACTAGGTAGGCAAGTTATAAACAGATCCTCAAGAATCGAGAAGATGCATGAAATGTATCTTTTTGTTGAGGTGTTCTGGTTTATAGAGGCACAAGCATGTTGGTCCGATCAGATCCGGTTAAAGAGGTATGATTATATCTTGGTTTTGCAGTGTATGGTTTAATTGTACATGCATGGTTTTGGATTGCAGATCTAGATCTAAGAATGAGAAAAAGAGCATTTATGCATCCTTTGGTGTAGTTATATGTACAAAGCTTCATTAGAGAAGTTGAATATTTTAGCACGAGAATGAAGATGGGGTTTCCATCATACAAGCATGTTCTTCTGATTATAGATGTGGTTGAGTATTTTGGTGTAGTTTTTATTATATTTATGATTGCTTTGTTAAGTTTTTGTGCAAGGTTGGGCGCTTCTTGAAATGACTAGCTCAACACAACTATCGCTCTTGTCAGAGAAGGCACCTAGTTTTGTGACCTATGCCAATTTGTGGCGTTGTGTTAGTTCCAAAGCAGCACCGATGTTGATCAGGGAACCAACATCGGTCAAAGAGGGTAATTGTTATCGGTCGATAAACCGTGGTTGGTCTCTCGTGACAATGAGTTTGCACATTGTTTCTTACAGCAGGAAAGGGAAAATGGGTTTTTTGTCCTAGTTTGGAGGATTGAGTTTCTTTCACAGAGTGTACATGGAAGAGATAGTGTAGATCACTTCATGGTTTGGACGTAAAGAGCATAGAGTTGGCTCAATTAGTCCTTTGAGAGTTGGAGTCGCATCTCTATATGATTCATGTTTATTTCTTTCCTTTACAACAACCGATATTATGTTTAGATAGTGTGCATAGATTTACACCATGTTTTTGGTGTTGTTTGACTTTTATTTCCCAATTGTGTGGAATCTTAAGGACACAGATTTCTAGTCTAAGGATGAGATCCTCAATGAAAATTCATGATTAGACATAGTTGCGAGGTAGTAACGAGAGATATTCAAGACACATGGATGGAAATAAGGTGATTCACCTACCTCACAAGAAGTCCAAGTTTCTGTGATGTCGTTGGTCGTCAAATAGGACTTTACGAAGAGCAACAGTTAGGGGACAAGAAGTCCCTCCTCTTTAATGGAGAGGTTCCCTTATTCAGAAACGAACCTATTTACAAATATACAAAACATGATTTTCTGGTTGAACTTGGATATTACGAAAGTGTTTTCTATAAAGATCATCAATTACAAAAGGACTGAGGAATTAGAAAATGAGAATGAGCAGAAAGGAAACATGTAGAATTATAGATAACAGAGTAATTCTTTATGTATGCGAAGTTACAATGAATTGAAACAAGATCATTTGTATCATATAAATAAGATGGAATTCAGAGACACAAAGTTCTGTAAATAACATCTGCCAGAACACAAAGTTTCTTAACATAACACAGACAAATGATCTTCACAAAAATTAAATGAAGGTTTGGGGATAACAGAGATCGAGAGACAAAGAATGGAAATTCCTTTTGTATTGATTTCTTTATGATCTATTTACACTTTCTTAAAATAAACCAATTTCTTCCTCCCTTTCAAAATAGCGTGGAGAGGCCATTATATTGCTTGCAAATCGCTTACTCTTTGTAACTAATTATTTTAACTAAAGATTAGTTAAGGATTGCCAATCACAATACCTCAACTAATTACAATGAATCCGAGAAAAGAATTAGAAAAGAAGATAAGAATAAGGAGAAGAAGACAGGTTATGGAATGGGAGGGACCCACCGACTTCAAAATTCGCTACACTGAATCTCTTGAATGCCTCGGCTATGTCTCTCGCCTCGGGACTGACGTGTTGGCTGTAGACTGAGACCAAAATCCGAGGCACTTCTCCATTTCCTTATCAAACTCGACATGAGTATGATAGTCTTTATTTGCTTCTTCAATGGCAGATTGAAGAGAGAAAATCTCCTTCATTTTCTCTTTGGAAATGGAGCTTTCCTTGAATAGATTATCTTTGACAAAAGCTCTGAATTGAGCTTTGATTTCTTGCAGGGAAAGAGGCACACCAGAAGTTTCATCCTGAAGATGACAATGTATATCTTTGAAAGTAGATACAACCAGTGTCTTGAAAGCCTCACCCTTCTGCCAGCTATTCTTCAGCTCTCCCAAAGCCTCCTCCAAGACTTTGATCTTCCACTCCACGCTGTAAACCCAGGACTTTGACAGATTATCCTTTGCATCATCAAAAACCTTATTTGCCAATAAAATGTTCTCATCTGTCTGTCCCATGAGACGGAGGTCTACTATGCAACTGCTCCAGAGTTTGAGCTCTTTATCTATGACCCCGATAGTGGAGGAGAGCTTCTGTTGCAAATTGTTCACCTTTTCATGGAGTTTGAAAGCTTCATCGATGAAGTTCAATCTGCAATAAGCATATCTTCCACCATAGCCTCCATAGCCCTGCCATAGACAGAATACTTGTGCATGTCTTTGATACTCAGACTTCATCTTGGCTCAAAATTACAGGTGTGAGATTTTGGGTAATCAATGGGTAGGATCCAAAACTTTGTCCTTAGACAAAAGAGATTTGATAAAACCTGTGAGAATCTGGGCTTGTTCCTCCAACTGTTCAATAGTTTGCTGCCCTTTCTCTACCCTCCCAATGACTCTTGTGACCGTTTCCTGGAGGTTATGGATCTCACCTTCAGGAGTAGACTCTCCCATTGGAATCCTTGAGAGTTCTAGGTCAGATGCCTGTAAGTCCTGCTCTGATTTATCTACTATAGGCTTAGCAATCTCCAGGAATTGCTGACCCTGAGCATCAGACACGATCCTGGAGGTGGTTCTGGCTTTCTTGGCGCGAGGAGTAGTGCCCAACATGGCTGCCACAACATCAAAATTTGGCCCTGAGCTCCGAGAGGAAGATTTCCTCTTTCTACTGTCAACAAAAGGTTGAACCCATGCAAAAGAGGAAGAGGAAGCAACAGGAGGGGCAAGAGGACCAAGAGACATAGAGCTCATGACGCTCAAGGTTTGCACAGCTGTGGTCTCAAGTTGAGATGTGAGTGGGGCGCTGGAGACAATTGCTGCAGAGGAATCAATAGCACTTGGAAGTTCAGTGCTCTGGACTTCCTTATCTTTATCCATTGGAGCTTCAGGAGCATTTGCAGGGGCTGGCATTTCACTCTCTTCACTTTCACTGAGAACAATGATGTTCTCTGGTCCCAAAGGCACTTCTACCTGCTTTCTTTGAGGATCTTTTTCCACAGGCTCCTTCTTAACCTCTTTGAATTTCTTCTGGTATACTTGAGTGGATGAAGAAGGAGTGGAAGCTGTAGGTCCTTGCGTTGATGAGGCAGGAGGGGTTTGCACAGGTGTGTCTGATATGGGGGTCGATGCTTCCCTCCTTGGTGTTGAAACATCCTTAGAGGAGGATTCTAATGAGTGCCTTCCCAGAGCTCTCGAACTTTCCTGTCAAAACCACACCTTAGTCCCGACTAAGACTAGAGCAAGGATCTTGGCCGATCATATTTCTCTTTCTTGTTCCAATCCAAGTCCTCCAAGGGAGTGTTCTTAACCACATTGTCATACTCATATGAGTATAGATCAGAATTGTCATCCCGGAGTCCTTCAGAACTTGGTATAAGCCGAGTGCTTGAATCAATTGCAGAGAAAACCTGCCATAGTGCCTCCTTCTAGCCTCAAAATCATCTCGCATCACGCCCCAATAGTCTTCTCAGTATCTACCCTATGATGATAGATTATCTTGATGTTCTGTTCAATGAACTTCTTCAAGTCGAAGCAAGTTCTTGGCTTGAAGAAATGAACAGTGATAGGAACCAGGGCTCTTTCTATGTTCTGTGCGTCCAGGGCTATTTTACAAGTGTAATTTCCCAAAGAGATGGGAAAGTGCAAACCAGTAATCTTCTTGTCTCTGCAGGTTCTATGCAATTTGTCTAACTGCCTGCATACTTCTATCAAAGCCATCTTATCATTGCAGAACATGGGAAGCCTCAAAGGGGTGCTCTCATAGCCAGCAAGCCTGATATAGGAGAATTTTCTGAATTGGATAAAATAGGCACCGTAGTGCGATATCAGGTTCATGGCTTCATCAGAAAACCTTCTAGCAGTGTCACCTTCAAGCAGCCTGACCACGTACATGGTGAAAGCATCATTTACCCTTCTGAAATTATGATTGCTGGTCTCTAGGGTGAACTGTGCGGTAGTAGGCATATACAGGATCATCTTTGTGGGCATCAATGTAAGAAAAACCAAACCATTGCCTTGATGCCGCTAGAGTATACATCAGGTATGAAGTCATGTAGAACTTCTTCATTTGATGTACATTGACAACTCGCTCCAGAAAGTTCATGCCGATGATTTCCACCTGAGCTTGATATTTTGAGTTCCTTCGCACACCATGCTGATGAGCGGGCACATCCAAAAATGGAACTCATTAGTAGAGGGTAAGCCCATAACCCGAGCCAGTAGGATTATAAAATCCGACAATTCTTCATTGAAATCAGCCCAGAAAAGAGTCTTGGATAGATGAGATGCTCCCTTCTTAGGGTTCTTTAGCCAGACTTCGCCACCCGCGCCTTGTATTTGTCACTGTCTTGATTGAACAGGGCCTGTGCTTGATCCTAGGAAACAACTATGGCATTATCCATTTCTGGAATCCTCAGTGTAGTGCTAATGGTGGCAGCGTCTAGTTTGGCGATGAGTTCCCCGTGTACGTTGGTTAATTCACTCGAATCAGGGTCGAAATGAGCTCCGCATGAAAGCACTGTATCAACACATTGCACCGAGATTGGGAAACCTCCAACGAAAGCCAAACCGCTATCATGAATCATCTACACCATTGGTGTAGGGTTTGATCTGCCATCCTTGCCCAAAATTGCTGAAATCAAGATGACAAGCTTCACTGTCCCCATTATTGGGAATGGTAGATTCTAGTGGTGAGATTTGTTCCCGTCCCCAAATTTGATTTTCATATTGATAGTAATCCGGAGGGCAGAGCCACAAACTAGACTTGGGAAGGAATTACAAAAGAAAGGGATACACGCGTAGGATTTTAGATTGCAAGGGTTCGAGCAAGGGATAGCATGGAAGCAATGTGAAAAATGCATAGGGGGTATGCTCGTTATATAGCTGATTAGGAGAGAGAAAGATAATGAATGTGCATTTAATACATACCTACCAATTTGAATAAGTAGGATATTTGGGTAGAGTGTGAAAAAAGCACAAATAGCACTTGGTTCATTTGGGACATGTGAGATGTGAATGCGCGAAACACGCGGCTCGGCCGATTCAGTGAAGCGAGGAAAAGACGCACAAATGCCTTTTGGGACATGCAGGACAAAAGTGTTTGAAACGCACGACTCGGCCGGATCGGGTGAAAATGTGACAATAGGTCCGAGCGAACTTGGGACATTTGGGACGAAAAAGTGTGAAGTACGCGGTTTGGGTGATTCGGCCGAAAAATGGAACAACTTGTCAAATTGAACTTGGGACATTTGGGACGTGAAATTCCGACGGCTCGAAAATGGAACAACTTCAGGGAAACCGGCCGATCGGGGAACAGAGCGCCCATTTGAACTTGGGACACGCGGGACAAAAATGTCCGACAGGCCCGAAAAACACACAAAATGACCCAAAAACGTAGATTTTCTCAATTTCTCGACTTTTAACATTGAGTACAACAAAGAAGACACTTAAAACTCAAAATTTTGAAATTTTCACTTTCTTAAGAGCAGGGGAATTTTGAGTGGACAACAGCTGGCTCCTTCTGGGGATGACTTGGCATAAATTCAAGGAATGGGACAAGGTAAGAACTTAGACAAACTCTGTGGAAGGCACCAAGACCTTATCCATTGGGCCACAGAGTCAAAAAGCAAACCAATACAGAGGACAACACACCAAAACAAAAAGGAAAGAAAAACAAAACGCTGTACAGAATATACAAAGGACCCCCTAATCACCTAAGACTTGAACAACTTAAGGTACTGCCCACTATAAGGAAGTGGGAGAGGAGAACCATCCATGTAATCAAGATAAAAGGAATTCTTACCAGCAAAGTGTCTGATCTTGAAAGGTCCGAGCCAAAGGGAATCAAACTTGCCATGGCTGCCACGAGGTTCATGCCTTTTATCCCATAAACACAGAGTTGTCTCCAACTTGGCTTAACTCGGCTTTCTTATCAAACAGACTTTACCTTCTGCTGGTGAACAGATATCCTATCAGCAACCTCCAATCTATTCTCATTTAGTTTGTGAAGATACATAATTCTTTTATCCAAAGCATCACTGAAACTAGTATCTTCAATGGCCTTCATTAGATGCAAGGCTGGCAGCTCCACTGTTACTGGCAATTGAGCTTCTACTCCATATACCACTTGAAAAGGAGACATTCCAATAGCTCTCTTTGGTGTGATCCTGTCTGCCCAAAGAGCATCATAGAGCTTCTTGTGCCAGTTTCATTGAGACTCATTGACTAATTTCCTTATAATAGTCACCAAATTTTTATTAGTGGATTCTGCTTGCCCATTTCCCTGAGGGTAGTAATCTGAGGAGTGAGCCAAAGAAATGCCATACCCATAGCAAAAATCCATTATCTCAGTTGAAGAGAAATTCAAGCATTATCTGTTACAATCTTGTTAGGTACACCATACCTTACTAAGATGTTCTCTTTGATGAAGTTGCATACCACTTCAGAAGTAGTACTCTTAACTAGAATAGCTTCTACCCATTTGGTGAAATAGTCCGTGCCAGTTAATACATGAGTATGACCAGCACTAGAAGTAGGATTAAGTGTTCCAATGAAGTCCAAACCCCACTGTTGAAAAGGTTCTTCAATTACAACTGGCTTAAGAGGCAAAGAGGCCAATTTGGGTCTTCCCACGAAGGTCTGACAAGCCTCACATTTATCAACCCACTTGGATGCATCTCTGAACAAGGAAGGCCAGTAATATCCTCCATGAAGTATCTTATGAGCAGTGACCGTTGATGAATAGTGTCCTCCACATGCCTGATCATGAAAAGCTGAGAGCAACTTTCTCTGTTGTTCCTTGTCCACACATTTCAAAAATCTTCCATCTAACCCACGTTTGAACAAGGCGTTTTCCCACAACACATACTGCACTGACCTAAGTTTAACAGTCCTCTTTTCTTTGGTAGTTAAATGAGAGGGGCATTCTCCATAGGTGAGAAAATGAGCAATATCAGCATACCATTCATCAACTGAGCTAAGAAACAGAACGGTAGGAAGGCCAACTTTGTTCTCCAGTAATTCATGCTTAGCTCCTTCAGCAATGAGCTCACAAAGACCTTTTCCACGAACCAGCTTGGTCGGTTTGATGTCAATGTCATATTCTTGGACCTTAGCAACCCAGTTCCCTCTCTTGGATCCAAATTCTTGTTGTGTGAGAATTGACTTAACAGTTGTATCTGGAACCAACACCATGGAATGAGAATTGAGGATGTAAAAACGAAATTGCTTAACAGCTTTGACCACTGCAAAAGCATGTTTTTCCATCATGGTGTATTTTAACTCATGATCTTTCAGAATATAGCTCATGAACACAATTGGGAGTTCATGCTCATTAGAGTCTTCTTGAGTCAAAACAACAGCCAAGGTATTATCTGTGGCATAACAATAGATGATAAAATCTTTGCTTTGAATCGTGACATGCTAAAACAGGAGTTTTAGTGATAGCTCTCTTGATACCTTCAAAGGATTCCTTTCCTTCAGAAGACCAACCAAACGTTTGTTTCCCTTTCATCATTTGAGAAATATTCAAAGTTAACTCTGCAAAATCAGGGATGAACCTTCTTAAAAAATTGATCTTACCAAAGAAAGAGTGCACGCCCTTTTTGCTGGTTGGGAGAGGAATTTGCTGGATAGCTTGTACTCATTCAGGATCAATCTTAATACCATCTTTGGAAACGATGTGCCCTAATAATTTCCCCTCGGTGACACAAAAGACAGATTTTTTAGGATTCAAAGAAATCCCATGCTCTCTGCATCTTAGCAGAACTGTCTCCAGGTGGTCAAAATGATCTGCCCTTGTTTTAGAAAACACAGTCAAGTCATCAAGGTATATGACAATACACTTCCCTTTCAAACTTCCAAAGGCCAGATCCATAGCTCTCTGAAAAGTGGCACCAACATTAATGAGCCCAAAAGGCATTCTCTTGTAAGCAAAGGTACCCCAAGGAGTAGTAAAGTCTGCTTTTGTGTTGATCTCGCAGATCAACCTCTACCTGATTATATCCCGAGAATCCATCAAGCATAGATAACATTTCAGATCCTGTTACTGCTTGCAAGACCTGATCCATCATAGGCAAAGGATAATTATCTTTCAAGGAAGCCTGATTCAGATTCTTGAAATCAACACAGATTCGGATCTCACCATTTTTCTTCCTAACAGCACAATATTAGCAATCCATGTTGAATGATGAATGGGAAAAATGATTTTGGCCTTCAAAAACTTCTGGAATTTCTGAAAGATGGTGTCAGCTATTTTGGGGTTGTATTGCCTCTGTTTCTGCTTAAAAGGCTTAATTCCAAGCTTGAGAGGAATAGAATGCTGCATATCTTTTGGTTTGAAAGCTTTTAAATCTTCATAAGAGTAAGCAAGAACATCCTTATACCTCTTTAAAAGATCAATTGCTTTCTTCCTTTCATCCGTCAGTGCAACACTTTCCAATGTTCACGAGCTTAGGATCGAAGAACTCCCAATATTAATCTTTTCATACTCACTAATTATTGAGGTCCAAAGAGAAGCTCTAGACTTCACATACCTGTCATGTTTATCAAATAGTTCCTCTAAACTCACCAATCCTTTAGGAATCTTGTTTCCTTTGAGATTGATGCATCCATCCTGATCCGTTTCTTCTCCTTGGGTGACTGCTTTGTCAAAGGGCACACTTTCACGAGGCAAGTTGTCACTTCCTTCAAAATACAACTGTTCAAATTACCCTTGAGTTCAAGGAAAGAAAGCAAGTGTTGATCATCATTGAAAACTTGCCAGTTATTGGTATTATCAGGTACACTAGGCCGATGGACCATCTCAATGGTGAACTTGTCTTGAGAGAAATCAGGATGAGGAATCAGTAGTGACCCTGAGACTGCTAGTGAATCAGCCCTACTGTTCTTCTCCCTAGGTATTGCTTCGATGGAGAAAGCATCAAGAAATTCAATGGAATCCCAAACCTGATTCCGGTAATGTTTCAACCTTCCATTTTTTACCTGGAAAAGGCTTCTCACTTGCTTTACAATCAATTCTGCATCACCACGAGCCAGAAGATTCTTTACACCTTGTTCTTTGGCCACTTGCAGTCCAAGAATGAGAGCCTCATACTCTGCTGTATTATTAGTATTTTTGAATCAGAACTTAAATGAAAAAGGATGTAGGCTTCCTTCAGTGACACCAAGAGGGACACCAGCTCCAAACACCGAGGAACAACTTCCATCAAACTCTAAAATCCAAACACCATTAGAATCTTTAGGTGACACTTTGGGAGTTGAATTTCATCAAGGACATAATCATATAGTTACCATGCCCCATATCCTCATAGAGTATTTGTGCTTTAGGATCATCCGTTTTTGTATAATATACTCGGGATCGCTTCTCAGCAAAGAACTTCTTCATTTGTCCTTTAACAAGTACGAGTGCATGTGACCAATCCATTTGAATTTCTCCACCCACATCCTTAAAGAAGTTCCTACTTAGCAACATCCCGTATGAAGGAGGAATATCTCGCTACTAAGATGGTAGCCAAAACTCTCTTCTCGTGCAAAGCAAGAAAAGCCACTTGTGCATCTTTAATTCTTCTGACCAGGGGCACTTCCTTACTCTCCATAGAGTAACAAGATCCATAAGTGCATGTGAGGGTCAAGCCTAAGGCATGAGCTACTTTAGCAGGCATCACATTGTCTGAGGCTCCTGAGTCTATGACACAATTACTGAGCCTATGGCCAGCTATAAGAAGTGTTACATAAAATGGTTTAATTTTGTCATTAGGTGAGGTGACAGCGGCTACCAGACTAGGCTGTGGTGCAGAAGGAGTGGGTAAAAGGCCTTTAGAGGTGGTCTTAGAATGGGAATTGACAAAGTGAATCATTTTAGCAAAAGCTTTGGGATGAGTTTGATAATACTCAGCCTCTGAGATTTGAACCTTAGTCTTTTTCAGGTGATCAATAATATCAAAAGACCCAGAAGTGGATGGGCCATCATCACTTGAGATCCTAGGTTTATCAACTTTAGGGAAAAAGAAGTAACTTTAATAGCAGGATTGATAGGACTTACCTTTGGTGTAGATGAAATGGGGATAGGAGATCCTCTTTTTGCAATTACAGGGATAGTTGCCAGCTGCTCCTTAGATTTCTTGGGGGGCTGCGTCACTTTCTCCCCTCTCGAGTCATGACAGTGAATGATTCGCTATTCATGTCCGCTACTACTTCATCATAATCATCTCCATCATCAATGCCCTCAGTGGTGAAGAAATTAACTCGAGATCCCTCAAGTTCATCTGCTTCATCATCAACTTCTTCCACAAATTCCTCGCAAGCTTCATTATCCTCATCATCATCTGGTTCCTCAACTTCACAGGTTGCATTGATAGGAACTTTAACAGGAGGTCCTTCAAGCGCTAATCTTGTTTGAGAAGCAGGCAAACGATTTCTGGGCTGAAAATTTCTCCTTGGAATGTCTGCATAAGGAGCATGCTGAGCCAATTGTTTCTTTATGGCAATGAGATCATTCGCAAGTTTTTGAACCAATGGATCAGTATTAGGTCCAGGGGTGGAAGAGGAGGAAGAAGCAGACTTAGATTTGGAAGGGTCTCTCCTCAACTTCCCTGACATGATTAAATCATCCTCGACACTAACAGCAAGAGTTTGATCTTCAGCCAATGTTGCGAGATTAGCCCTTCTTAGCGCATAACTAACTTCAGGTGATTGGGCATTTAGGAAGAAACATTTTTGGATTTGATCAACAGGTCGAGTATTTGGTGGAATTTTATTAATCAACCTGTTGAATCGGGCCACAAATTCTCTCATGGGCTCTTGTGAATCTTTCTTTATCTGAGAGATTTGGGCTAGCAAGGCATGCACATCTTCTGCTGGTTTGAAACGGTTTTCAAACCTAGTTCTCATGGTGTCCCAACTAGTGATAGCACCAGCCGGAAGGTGATAAAACCAATCAGCAGCATTATCTTGTAAAGTCTCAATGAACAGTCTCACGGAGATGTCTCCATGTTCAACTCCCAGAACTCCACATACAACTATGAAGGCTGCGATGTGTTCATCAGGATGCACTTTGCCATCACCTTTGAATTTAGGGAAGTTCTTCCGGTTACCTCTTGGTAACTCATGCAAAGGCTGAGGAAGAGAAAGGGGCCCGACACAATGACCCTAGGGCAATGGTACCACCATTCTTGGAAAAATGGCTTGGAGAGGAAGTGCAACACCAGCAAGAATCAAAGCTCGAAGACTAGGACTAGCTGGCTCTGAAGGAATACCACCCATAGGAATTCTATCTTGAATAGGTGGAGTGCTTGTCGAATGAGTCTTTCTATTTCTTGTTGAAGGGAAAGGAAAACCCTGCTGCTCCAAAAGCTGAAACTGAGAATCTTCAATACCAAGGGCCCTTCTCCCACGAGTAAAATGTGGAGTCGCCAGATCAAAGGATGATCAAAAATTACAGAACTGGAATATGATTTTCCCAGGTGGAGTCACCAAAACTATTGGTCATCAAATAGGACTTTACGAAGAGCAACAAATGGGGGACAAGAAGTCCCTCCTCTTTAATGGGAGAGGTTCCCTTATTCAAACGAACCTATTTACAAATATACAAAACATAATTTTCTGGTTGAACTTGGATATTACGAAAGTGTTTTCTATAAAGATCATCAATTACAAAAGGACTGAGGAATTAGAAAATGAGAATGAGCAGAAAGGCAACATGCAGAATTATAGATAACAGAGTAATTCTTTATGTATGCGAAGTTACAATGAATTGAAACAAGATCATTTGTATCATATAAATAAGATGGAATTCAGAGACACAAAGTTCTGTAAATAACATCTGCACAACACAAAGTTTCTTAACATAACACGATAAAATGATCTTCACAAAAATTAAATGAAGGTTTGGGGATAACAGAGATCAAGATAGACAAAGAATGGAAAGCCCTTTTGTATTGGTTTCTTTATGATCTATTTACACTTTCAGAAAATAAACCAAGTTCTTCCTCCCTTTCAAAATGGTGTGGAGAGGCCATTATATAGCTTACAAATCCGCCATTACTCTTGAACTACTTCTTTTAACTAAAGATTAGTTAAGGATTGCCAATCGCAATACCTCAACTAATTACAATGAATCCGAGAAAATAATTAGAAAATAAGAGAAGAATAAGGAGAAGAAGACAGGTGGTTATGAATGGGGGACCCACTGACTTCAAAATTCACTGCCTGAATCTCTTCAATGCCTCGGCTATGTCTTTACCTCGGGGGACTGACGTGTTGGTTGTAGACTAAGACCAAAATCTGAGGCACTTCTCCATTTCCTTATCAAACTCGACATGAGTATGATAGTCTTTATTTGCTTCTTCAATGGCAGATTGAAGAGAGCAAATCTCCTTCATTTTCTCTTTGGAAATGGAGCTTTCCTTGAATAGATTATCTTTGACAAAAGCTCTGAATTGAGCTTTGATTTCTTGCAGGAAAGAGGCACACCAGAAGTTTCATCCTGAAGATGATAGTGTATGTCTTTGAAAGCAGATACAACCAGTGTCTTGAAAGCCTCACCCTTCTGCCAGCTATTCTTCAGCTCTCCCAAAGCCTCCTCCAAGACTTTGATCTTCCACTCCACACTGTAAACCCAGGACTTTGACAGATTATCCTTTGCATCATCAAAAACCTTATTTGCCAATAAAATGTTCTCATCTGTTTGTCCCATGAGATGGAGGTCTACTATGCAACTGCTCTAGAGTTTGAGCTCTTTATCTATGACCCCGATAGTGGAGGAGAGCTTCTGTTGCAAATTGTTCACCTTTCCGTGGAGTTTGAAAGCTTCATTGATGAAGTTCAATCCTGCAATAAGCATATCTTCCACCATGGCCTCCATAGCTCTACCATAGATAGAATACTTGTGCATGTCTTTGATACTCATGACTTCATCTTGGCTCAAAATTACAGGTGGCGGAAGGGTAGTCAATGGGGTAGGATCCAAAACTTTGTCCTTAGACAAAAGAGATTTGATAAAACTTGTGAGAATCTGGGCTTGTTCCTCCAACTGTTCAATAGTTTGCTGCCCTTTCTCTACCCTCCCAATGACTCTTGTGACCATTTCCTGGAGGTTGTGGATCTCACCTTCAGGAGTAGACTCTCCCATTGGAATCCTTGAGAGTTCTAGGTCAGATGCTTGTAAGTCCTGCTCTGATTTATCTACTGTAGGCTTAGCAATCTCCAGGAATTGCTGACCCTGAGCATCAGACACGATCCTGGAGGTGGTTCTGGCTTTCTTGGCGCGAGAAGGAGTAGTGCCCAACATGGCTGCCACAACATCAAAATTTGGCCCTGAGCTCCGAGAGGAAGATTTCCTCTTTCTACTGTCAACAAAAGGTTGAACCCATGCAAAAGAGGAAGAGGAAGCAGCAGGAGGGGCAAGAGGACCAAGAGACATAGAGCTCATGATGCTCAAGGTTTGCACAGCTGTGGTCTCAAGTTGAGATGTGAGTGGGGTGCTTGGGAGACAATTGCTGCAGAGGAATCAATAGCACTTGGAAGTTCAAAGGTGCTCGACTTCCTTATCTTTATCTCTGTTGGAGCTTCAGAGCATTTCGCGCAGGGGCCGACATTTCACTCTCTTCACTTTCACTGAGAACAATGATGTTCTCTGGTCCCAAAGGCACTTCTACCTGCTTTCTTTGAGGATCTTTTTCCACAGGCTCCTTCTTAACCTCTTTGAATTTCTTCTGGTATACTTGAGTGGATGAAGAAGGAGTGGAAGCTGCAGGTCCTTGCGTTGATGAGGCAGGAGGGGTTTGCACAGGTGTGTCTGATATGGGGGTCGATGCTTCCCTCCTTGGTGTTGAAACATCCTTAGAGGAGGATTCTCCTGAGTGCCTTCTGAGCTCTCGAACTTTCCTGTCAAACCAGACCTTAGTCCTGACTAAGACTGGAGCAAGGATCTCGGCCAGATCATCTTTCTCTTTCTTGTTCCAATCCAAGTCCTCCAAGGGAGTGTGCTTAACCACATTGTCATACTCATATGAGTATAGATCAGAATTGTCATCCTGGAGTCCTTCAGGAACTTGGTACAAGCTGAGTTCTTGGATCAATTGCAGAGAAAACCTGCCATAGTGCCTCCTTCTAGCCTCAAAATCATCTGCACAGTCAGCCCAATAGTCTTCTGTATCTACCCTATGATGATAGATTATCTTGATGTTCTGTTCAATGAACTTCTTCAAGTCGAAGCAAGTTCTTGGCTTGAAGAAATGAACAGTGATAGGAACCAGGGCTCTTTCTATGTTCTGTGCGTCCAGGGTTGTTTTACAAGTGTAATTTCCCAAAGAGATGGGAAAGTGCAAACCAGAAATCTTCTTGTCTCTGCAGGTTCTGTGCAATTTATCTAACTGCCTGCATACTTCTATCAAAGCCATCTTATCACTACAGAACATGGGAAGCCTCAAAGGGGTGCTCTCATAGCCAGCAAGCCTGATATAGGAGAATTTTCTGAATTGATAAAAAGGCACTATAGTGCGATATCAGGTTCATGGCTTCATCTGAAAACCTTCTAGCAGTGTCGCCTTCAAGCAGCCTGACCACGTACATGGTGAAAGCATCATTTACCCTTCTAAAATTACGATTGCTGGTCTCTAGGGTGAATCATGGCGAGGCATATACAGGATCATCTTTGTGGGCATCAATGTAAGAAAACCAAACCATTTCCTTGATGCCGCCAGAGTATACATCAGGTATGAAGTCATGTAGAACTTCTTCGTTTGTTGTACATTAGACAGCTGCTCCGCCAAGTCCATGCCGATGATTTCCTTGCTTGATATTTTGAGTTCCTTCACACACCATGCCGATGAGCGGACACATCCAAATGGAACTCATTAGTAGAGGGTAAGCCCATAACCCGAGCCAAGCAGGGATTATAAAATCGACAATTCTTCATTGAAATCAGCCCAGAAAAGAGTCTTGGACAGACGAGATGCTCCCTTCTTAGGGTTCTTTAGCCAGACTTCACCACCCGCACCTTGTATTTGTCGCTTTGTCTTGTATGGCATTATTTGTTTCTTGAATCCTCGCAGCAGAGCTAATGGCGGCAACATCTAGTTTGGCGATGAGTTCCCCGTGTACATTGGTTGATTCGCTTGAATCAGGGTCAAAGTGAGCTCCGCATGAAAGCACTCGTATCGACATTGCACTTGACCGAGATTGGGAAACCTTGAGTGAAAGCCAAATCGCTGTCGTGAATCATCTGCGCCATTGGTGTAGGGTTTACATCTGCCATCCTTGCCCAAAAATCACTGAAATCAAGATGACGAGCTTCACTGTCCCCAATATTGGGAACGGCAGATTCTAGTGGCGAGATTTGTTCCTGTCCCTGAAATTTGATCTTCATATTGATAGTAATGGAGGGGAGAGCCGAAAATAGACTCGGAAGGAGTTACGAAGGAAGGGATACACGCGCAGGTTTTTAGATTGCAAGGGTTCGAGCAAAGGATAGCATGGAAGCAATGTGAAAAATGCATAGGGGGTATGCTCATTATATAGCCGATTAGGAGAGAGAAAGATAATGAATGCGCATTTAATACATACCTACCAATTTGAATAAGCGGGATATTTGGGTACAAAATGGGAAAAATAAGCGAAATGGCACTTGGTTCATTTGGGACATGTGAGACGCGAATGCGTGAAACACGCGGCTCGGCCGATTCGGCGAAGCGGGGAAAAGATGCACAAATGCCTTTTGGGACATGTGGGACAAAAGTGCGTGAAACGCGTGACTCAGCCGGATTGGGTGAAAATGTGACAACAGGTCCGAGCGAACTTGGGACATTTGGGATGAAAAAGCGCGAAGTACGTGGTTTGGGCGATTCGGCCGAAAATGGAACAACTTGTCAAATTGAACTTGGGACATTTGGGACGTGAAATTCTGATGGGCCCGAAAATGGAAGAACTTCGGGGAAACCGGCCGATCGAGGAACAGAGCACCCGTTTGAACTTGGGACACGCGGAACAAAAATGTCCGACAGGCCTGAAAAACACACAAAATGACCCAAAAAACGTAGATTTTCTCAATTTCTCGACTTTAACATTGAGTACACAGAAGACACTTAAAACTCGGGGAATTTTGAGTGGACAACGATGTAGAAGTAATCTCAGAGAAGAAAGGGAATCAATTTTATAGTTCTTTCATCTAGTTTTATTTCTCACTGACATATTATCTTTTGAGCTTGGTGTTAGAGGTAGTGTAGGGGATTTTGTGTTTAGTGGGAGCAAGCCATGGTTGTTATCATTGTAGGATTGGATACATAATTCACATTCGAGTGAGAGGAGATTTCCACTATTCGTGAGTGGTAGAAGGCACAAGTTGGTTTTTGAGGGCGGTCGTGGTTTTGGTGTATTTTGAGTTTATTGCTTTGTGATGTCACTTCTGGTTTATTTTGTGGTGCTGGATATTCCTTAGGGAAGGCAATTGATGGTTGATTCAGCTGGTTTTAGATGATAGAGAAATTTTAGAGTTTGAAGGGTGAAAAAGGAGAAAATCTACTAGTTACAGAGATCGGTGTTGGTTAGGATTAACCATGGTCTATCATTTGGTAACCGTGGTCGGTCGTGCAATGACAAGGGGTTGGTTAGGAAACCGTGGTCGGTTTGGTCACAGGTTTGACAACAATGTATTTACCATTTTCTAAATGGTGCCCTTGTTTTTCTTTCATCTTGGTTGGTTTGTGCAGTATGTTGATGACATGTATGTTGGTATTTGCACTTGGTATTAGTGGCATGGTTTATCATAGATGTTTTTATTGACATTGATGAGCAAAAATTCATATTCAGCTTTGGAGTTAGTTGGTGGTAGACTTGGAGCTTCTGGAGAGCTGGTGATATGGATGGATGTACATGGTGAGTTTGTACATATGGTTAGATTCAAGTGTTTTGAGTCTATGATGATGCAAATGTTTTGATTTGCACATGGATGCTTTGAGCATGAGTAGGGGATGTTTTTATTTCCTCTTGTTACTATGTTACTCGGAAATGTTATCTACAGATGATTGTCTTGGACATGCTAGTTGTTTATGCAGGGTTGGATTTATGATTGCAATGTTTGGATTCTTTGAGTTATGTAGGTTTGTGGATTGATCACCCACTATTGTAGGTAGAACTCATTTGGTTTTTCTTTACCTAGGATCTTGTTTTGCTTTTGCATATTCTAGTTTGACTTGTCTTGGTCAGTTGCATTGGTGGTTGCATGGAGACATGGATAGATGGATGGAGAACATGGTTGGTTTTACAGGTATGGCTACGGATGCAATTGAGGCTCAAATATTTTGGTTTGAGTGGGAGCTCTTGTAGGTGTGTTAGTCATGATGACTTGTTGCATTGGTGGTCACAAGGGAAAAACTGAAGTTGTGTTCAACTTTGGTTGGTCTTCATAGAAACTAGTGAAGGGTTGAGAAGCTTGCTCAGAGGAAAACTAGTCTCCAAGTGGGAGATTGTTAGGTTATGGAGCCTATTTTCATGTGTGGAAGAGTTGAAGACTATACATGAGAAAAAGTGGTTTTACTATTCATGGTTTTACTATTCATAGTTTTACTATTCATGGTTTTACTATTCATGGTTTTGGCCCATGGTTTTTGGACCATGGTTTTACTATTCATGGTTTTGGCCCATAGTTTTTGACCATGGTTTTTTGTAAAACTACTTTTGTAATTTCCTATAAATATATCTTTGATGAGGGAGATATGGTATTGAAGAGGTGTGTGAATTGTGTAAATTCTCGGAGAATTATTCGTGTGTGAATTCTAGAGAGTTTTGTTGAGCATAGCTCCAAAATAGATTTGGGTATTGTATTGAGAGAGTGGTGGATTGTAATAAATATGAGAAATTCCTTGGTGGACATAGCCCACATTGGGTGAACCACGTTAAATACTGTCTCTTTGTGTTAAGTTATTTTATTATGCCGTTTTATTTGAGATCTGTAATATTTTCTTCATATTAGCTTCTATTGTTGTATTACGTGAGGGATTATTCCACATATTTTATCCCTTATTTCCTAACACAATTTTTCCCCTCAAGAAAAATTGAACAAAAAAACCATGCAAAGGGAACATGGAGAGGGTGTTTTCAAATCGTGCAATCTCACATGTGATTTTAGAAATTTAGATTGTAGAAGAATCATCATAGCAATGTAAAGGTGGAAAATCAATAGCCAATGGAAGTGTTTAAAAGATCGAGCTCGAGGAAAACAATGAAGAAGGGATCAAAATTTTAATTTTTTTGCATTTTTGGTGCTTTGGAGAATAGGGCAAAAAGGGACTCAAAAAAGTCCAAAATTCAAAGTCTAAAAGTCTAAAATTTTAGAATTCAGGCTTTTGGGTTTCGAAATTATTGGTGGGCAAGTTGGAAAATGGGCTCAAAATGTCTGAAACTCAAAATCCAAAAGTCTAAATTTTAGACTTTCGGTATTGGGGTTTTGGGACTCTCGGACACAAAGTTGTGAAAAGGAAGCAAAAGTTTTGAAAACCCGAAGTCTCGAAAGTCCAAAATTTAAAATTTTGGGGTTTTCGTTGACCTTAGGATGCGTATAAAATGAGCCAAAAAGTTCTAAAAACCCCAAAGTTTGAAAGTCCAAAATTTCAAACTTTCAGGTTTTTTAGGTTTTTGGGAATCATGCCGAAAAGGAAGTAAAAACTTTCACAAGCCTAAAACCTTGAAAGTCTGAAATTTAGGACGTTCGGGTTTCATACTTTTAGAACTCTTAAGAAATTTTGGTGGATGAACAGTGTTTTAACCTCCATCAGTGAAAATTTCTGAAATTCCAAATTTCAGGATTTCAGAGAATGCATGCTTTTTGGACTCTAAAGCAGGAAGATCAATAGTTGCAGAATGATACCTCGACCTTTAGATGGCCATAACTTTTGACTAGGAGCTCAGATTTGAGAAAGAGAGGACTTTTTGGAAAGCTCTTGACGTCTTCTACTCAACTATGAATAAGTTCTTAAAAATAAAAAAATATAGTTTTCCATTTTTGTGGTGTCCTAGGTTTCTCACCTACCACCATTAATGAGGTATGGGCTTCCTTTCTTTCCAAAAAAGGAACAATATGTGGAGGCATGGGTTTTTTCATGGACCCCATCATTTTTGCAAGAAAATTCAATTAATTTCTTGGGTGGTTAGAGAAAGGATTCGAATTCTTCTCTCCTTCTCTCTCATATTCTTCCTATATATTAGTGAGGGGAAATTTTCTAAAGGTTGGAAAATTTTGCCTTACACCCTCCCTTCTTCTCTAGATCTACAAGTGAATTTTTGGAGTTCAAACCTCCCATTTCAAATTGTAATGCAAGTTTGTGCCTCTTGGCCATTGTAATGGACTTGTATCAAATTCTTGGAGAAATAAAATAAGTTTGTGGATGATTTCAACCCTCTCTTATGTTCATTATATCTTCCTGATCTCTCATTGCAATTTTGGTTATCTGTGCATGGTGGTTGTATTACACTTTTAATGGTTTGTGTTTAATTATAAAGCAGGTGTTCAGCATTCCTTTGGTGCATCACCTCTATTAATTTAGGTTTATTTTCTTGCATCTTCTTAACCATGTCTCCTTGGCAAGTTAGAGTAGGTTTTAGATTAGATCCTCTACAAATTAGTATGTGTGCACCTGAATAGAGGAATAGGAACCGACCTTCATCCTGGAGAGCTTTCCCGATTCGCAAAGTCCCACACTTTGGGAGAAGCTCCATGTTATGCAATCACACTGAGAGTCTCAACCCATCAAGTTTCATACATTCAGGGGTGATGTGATTACACATCAACACTATCTTCGTAACTCAAGGGTGTAAAGGAATAAATAAACAATATGCAAAGCAATTCAAGGAGTATGATATGGCACAAAATCTTGGACAAAGAGTAGAATAGAGATGTGTTTACATGAGGACATGAAAATGGTAAAGTGTAAGGGATATGATGAGTGCATAAATTGACTTGTTATACCATCCATATAACTATTGATTTTCTCCTAAATGTGTTAACTAATGCATGGGGAATGGTCTAGATAGTTGTATCCTAAGTAAGATTGAAAAATTTCTCTTTTATTGTCTCATGTGAACTAATGACCATAGGAATTCCCACTAATTTATTTTGTGAGTAATGTGATGATGTGTGCAAGATGATAAAGAGAATTCTCTCGCCAATTTTTAGTAATAGTCAAGAAGACACGAGTCTCTCGCAACCATGTCATTCTAGAGGATTTTCTCATAGAAACATATAAACAAGGACCCTTTTTTAGCTATATTATTGGATTTCATTGAGCTTTAATGAGGTTGTTATGTAGTTAAATATTTTGCATTCATTGTGTCACTATCTCAGTAACTAATTGTGTTTATAAGACACCTTCTTAAAATTGTTTCATAGTTAGTAGTTGATAGTCTTCAGTACAATTCTATATACCATTTGATAGTTATTTACAGTCTTATGATGAAGCATGTTCTAAACTTATCCTAATCAATATATTATTTACGTTGTTTTGAGTATCCATTGGTGTTAAGTACCTCAATCCCGAAGGAGAGCAAGGGCCCACTCAACTGAGGAGATTAGAGGGTTGATTTTTCATACATGATCATTATTCTTGATAAGTTTAAGTTCCAACACTTTGATTTGAATGGTTATTTTAATGTAGTCTTATATTTCCATGATTTAGCATATTTCCTTATTTTCATTTCAATTCATGTGTGCATTTCAATTCATTCAAGTATTTCCTTTAAAAGCATTTTATCATAACAATGTTGTTTTAGTAGATTAGATGTATTTCCTGAATTCTATCTTTCATTTCAGTAGCTTAAAGTTTTACTTACTTTTCGTAGTGTAAAAGAGAAGAAAAATTGAAATACCAACTAAAACCCCCCAAAAGAGGACTATCACAACAATTTCATTGCATACAACTTCATTGCATATAGTCTAGGACATAACCATGCTTTGAGAATGACACCAAAAATTTAAGTTGTTGGTTAAATGATTGGAAATTAGAATGACCGATCAGGGGTAGGCTCATTCTCAACATCAACATATGCAAAATATAATTTTTGGCATTCTTAAAATGAGGGGTTCAGATCGAAATGATACCTTAAAATCAATTTCCTTCAAATCTTCATTTGGACAAAACCATGAGGAAGACATGACCATGGAATCGGTGAGTTTCTTCTTCTCTCTAGGTATGGCTTCAATAGATATGAAGTCAAGCCCTTAAAAATTTCTAGTATGATGGACTTGTAGATTTGTAGGTTCTTAGCTCTTGTCTCATAGGCTTCAGATAATTTGTTAGCAAAAAGTTAGGAGTCACCCAAAATTCTAACATTGTTAATGCCCATCCTCATGGCTATAATGAGATTAAGAATATGAGCCTCATACTATGAAGTCTTATTTTTACATTTGAAGTTTAATAAAGACAAAAGACATGACCCTTCCTCTAGATAAGTAAGTATCATCCCTAACCCAACATTGTACAGTGACATTTCACACTATCATAGTTAAGAGTCCAACAATGCATTAGGAAATATGGAAGATTGATATTTCTTTGAATATTCTACCTAAACTTATGAAAATTTAACCATGCAGACCTCATCAAATACACTAAATTGGAGAAAACTAATCCAAAGAGCATTTCCTATTCCTAGAGAATCAAACGAGATAAAAATAGGTGAATCATTCTCCAAAATCATAATAATATCTTATTTAGTTTTTTTTTATACGGTTTCTATTACAATATCCTTAACTTCACTAGACTCGACCCCTTCGATTAAATTTGGGATCTCAAAATTAGTCATGGGAACAAAATGGGACTAATGATTTTCATCCTAAGGTTTGTTTAATTGATTGGATGAGATTTCAAACTTAGTATGAATCCTAGGTTTCTTCTTTAGATTGGCCAAATGGATGTCAAATGGCTTTGGGTTACCTTGAGCTATGAAAACCTTACCTAGGTGTAAGAATATGACATCTTGGAAAAATGTGGAAGGGATTTCCTTCATTCTATGAATCCAAGGTTGACCAAGAATCATATTATAGTTGGTTTCCTGATCTATAATATAAAAATAATTCAACATGGTCTTTTGTCCAAGGGTAATCGGAAGCACTATGGTCCCAATGGAATTTTCTTTGAGATTATCATAGACTCTTTGCATGTTTCTCTTAGAAGATTTTTTTCTCCATAGCTGAGCTTCTAAAGGAAAAAAAAAGGACTATATTTACAACAACATCATCATCTATCATCATAGACTTAACATAGTTATCAGAGATCTAAACATGGAGGTACAATGCACAAGATCACCTTTTATGCCAACTCAGTTTCCATTGACATCTTGCTAATGTCAAATACAAACCTTGCATCCCTCTCGAGCTGCTGTAGAGGATGGACATCAAAATCTATATGATTAACTTGATATTTCGAAGGAGGGGTAACATGAATTAATTGACCATGGCCTAACACTTTTAATAAATCTACTTAGTGTGTATGGGAATTATTCAACAAATCTAAAAATAAATGTGAGAAAATGTCTTAGTCAAATCGGTGAATACATCATAAGCCCCTATTGGTTTAAGATCAAAGGTGCATCGTCTGAAATTTAAGGATAAACAACAAGAGGTTGTGAGGAATATTCATGAGTGTGGGTCATTGTATTAACCTCAGGTTTAGTCTCTAACTCAACCAAACCTACAATATTGGTTTGTTTCCAACCATTTAAAGGAGGAGCCACTATAGGGTTTGATGACGTAGATGCTTTATGATCATTGTTCTATACGTGCATTCCTATGGGCATCTTGTTGTTGGTACCATGCAAATTAAGCTTTCCGTTCTCAAGGCGCATTGAGAGAGGATATATATAAATGTCAAGAGGAGAATTTTTAGGGGAAACATGCCCCATGTGAGAATTTTTGTTAGTGTAGTAGCATTAGAAAAAAAATATCAATAATGATCTTCCTTTGGTCCTTCGAAGTCATTGTATAAATTTTTGCAATCGCAACACATACGTTTTTATGTCCTTAGACTCTATGGAAGCCATCGTATAAATTGGGATATTAAACAAGTGGAATTTGATTCTATTTATGTTGTGGTCCATAGTTCCTATCATTATTTTTCTTGTGGTTGTTATAATTGAAGTTCGGAGGCCTCCGGCCTTGGTTCTGATATTGATTCAGATAACCATTTGGGTATTCAATCGGGCCTTAGCCCTAGAATTGCTGAGGTGGGGGAGGTTGAATAAATTCAACCGCATTAATGAAACAAGCGAATTGTTATTCCTTTTATTTTTGTATTTTTGTTGTTATTTCCATTATTTGCATTGCTTGTACTAATGACATTTGGTTTTTCCGGATTGATCGGTGACACCATTTGTCGTAGCACCATGGTTATTTTTAAGGACTTTGGGTCCTTGATTATTGTTATTAGAACAAATTGAATCATTTAAATTACCTTTAAGGGAGTAATTGGTCTCCCATTTTAACCATAGGTCTTTCAACAACTATCAAATGCCACTTGGTTGATGTAAAGGGCACCTTCAAAGACTTTCTTGTAACTCCCGAGGGGGAGCTTTTGTACTTATTAGTCTCTTAGTTGAGAGAATGAAGGAATAAGTCACAGCTCCATTTGATCCATACCGAGAGCACCTTGCTAGGAGTAGAGGACTTACCACCATCTTTTAATGAAGTGAATGGCATATTCATTATGCTCTTTCTTATATGGAGGAATTTCCTAATTCCCATTCGCAAGAGTTTGTTCATATCAAAATCCTTTATAACCTTTTAAATGAGTTTCTTAAATGATTGGATTGAGGATTCTGCTATCCTTAGTACCAATCAAGAGCAATCCCCTCAAGGTTATTATGGAAGATCTTAGTAATAACTCCCTCCTATGGGAGCATCTCTCTGATGGCGATTTCATACACTTTAATATGAGCATTAAGATCCCCCTACCCTTTGAATTTTGGAAGCTACGGTAGTGGTCATGAAGCATCATGCTTCATATGGTAAAATTGAGGTGGTCATTTAGATAATATGAATACATGCCCACCGCATATGACTCTACCATAGATGACCCTTGATGGGGAGTGGAGGTGGAACAAGAGGTTAAAAAGGAACTATATAAGCAATTTGTGAGAGTGTAGGGCATCCATTTTGAGGCTAATCATACGAGAAAGTAAAATAAAAAATGTCACTTGAGATGATTTGGAATACACATGATGATACAAGGGAACATTATTGTGATAAAAAGTAGTAGGTGTGAAACTAGGTAACGCCACATTTTCGGTTGGGATGGAATTTAAGAACATACTTCTAACCAATGTTTGTGGAGGGTACCTGTATGAATCATGTGATGACATAACAATCATTCCTAATCTAGTGAGGAGGTCTCCAGACTAGGAATTCCCATGTCTTCTAAAGGAGGATATGGAGTTGAATCCACATAATTGAAGTTCGAGAATAGTTGGGGACCTTTCCTTTCCTGTCAAAAATATAGAGCGTGAGAAGGCTAGGCAAGATCTAACTCCCTAAATCTATCCACCAGTATTGAAATAACATCACCTAAGATGGTGTTTCATTTTTCCTAGGTGGATATTAAGTCTTTCTAGGAGGAAAAGGAACATGATGTCCTATTATAAATTTCTCTCTAGGAGACCACCCTTCTTTATGTGTATTTTCTATTAGAGGAGGGGTAGAAGTGTTTTTTTAAAGAAGAGTATCAATATACGATTGTATCTTTTCAAGGATTGGTATATTGCATTAATATGCTCATCACTTTGGGTGAAGTTTTCATGAATTCATCCTTAGTCAAGAGAATGTAGGAAAAAGGATTAGAATGCATGATGATTTGGGGTGTTGACAAGAATTTAGGATAAAAACCCTATTTTCCGGTGAATGTCATGTTGTTTAAGTTAGAGAACTCTGGTTGATCAATCTCCTCAATCCTAACAGATGAACCTTTTTTTGCACCTTGAGGAGGAGGAGTGTGAGGTGAAGGTAGGTTGGATGAGTAATTATCAACCCACCTTCATAACAAGGGTAATATTTTCATACCCATATGATAATAATACACTTACAAGATCCAGAATGGGCCTACCATATTCCTGACCTAACATATTTGGGGGTATATAAATACCTATAAAATAATAGGAGAGAGAAGTATGGTTGAAATAAGGTAACTATTCCTTCATGTCGGGTTTACAAATTTTGTACACTAAAACTCAACTAGTGAATTTCAGGCACATTGACCTCCCAAAGTCGTGTCAAGACTGCCTATGTGGAATGAATAGATGGCTATGTGGAAATTATATAGGGAAAATAGACGAATGTGAATAAGGAAAGATCAAGGAAATCTAATGTCCTATACAAGATAACTAAGGGTATCTGCTTGTCTAAGGAAAAAAAATCTTGTCTTACATGGGTGAGATGGAATGATCTAAGATGATGGTAATGTAAATGGTAGTCAATATCCGACTCACGTAATATTCCCCGCAATGGGTTAAGGAAGGTGTGGGAAATGTCCTACGTTTTCCTTGTAGAAGTTTCTAGACAAGGTCATGGAAATGCAAGAGTGAAACGTGTGAAGAGCAAAGATGATTTTATTAGAACTTGTAAGAATTGTCTACTTCAGTGTTCATCATTGTCAACTATGAGATAATGGTAGGTGGAAGTGAATGGTTTGAAAGACCAAGACTCTAGGGACCCGTGTCAATATTTGTAAATAGGTAAGGTGCATTTGGCTATAGTACTCGTAGTTCATACACTTGGCCTCTAGGGTGTTGAGGACCTTGAATGGTCATGTGGAATGTGTAAACAACTAAAGCAAAAAACAAACAATCTCGTAAAAGTAAACCAAGAGATAAAGGTTAAACCTAAGCCAACTAGGGATATGTGGGGAGATGTGTTAATTCCTTTCTAATTAATTATATGTTCCTAATTTAAAAAATGGAAAAAAATAGATTTAAATTAAAACAATTAAATTAATTTCCTCAAAATTAATTAAACCTATGTTTTTCCAGTAACTATTTAATAAATGAAGGCTAACTAATTGAACAAGAAAACCAAAACTAATCTACTTATTTTTTGTGATTTTCAATGATTTAAATAAAAGAAATAAATAAATAAGGAAACTAATTACTTTAATGTATGTTTTCATATTTTTGGTGCTTTTGGAAAAAAATAAATACCCACAAACAAACTAATTTCTTCTAAATTAATTCAATTTTCTTCTAGAAACAAATAAATAACCCGATGTGATTATTTCCTTAAAGTGGATCTAACATATTTTGTATAAACAAAGCTTTTTCCTATTTTTGATTCCGATACATAAAATTCTTTTGGAAATAGCTCGTGTCATGTGAAGAAAGCTTCTTAGAATATAACATTCCCCTAAAGGTTCCCCAGAAATACAAAATCTTTTTAATGTTGTGAACTTCTCCAAAATATCTAATAATGAAGAAATACTAACATAATACTATAACAGAAGCTTTATTTGAATCCTTCTCTCAGAAAATACATAGGGATAAGGGATAATTGAGGTAAATCCTCAATGAAATATTTATGGATGTTAACTTTGTAACAACTATTACAATTATATCTTTATGAAGAAATATAATTAATAGATTTGAAGCTTTGAATCTATTCTAAATAAATGAAGAAACTTGTTGAAATTGATAGAAACCCCCAACCTGGAAGTGTTGTACAAACAAATCTAGTGCTAGAATTGTTTATTGTTCTCCCCTTCTATTCCTTCCAATGTGTGTTCAATGTATCTAGGGAACTATGTTGGTTCATGTGGAAGAAATGATGAAGAAGACGTTGGAGCTAGAATGGCTTGCAAGTAATTTGGTGGTAATGTAGGTGAGAGAATAATAAGGAAAGATAATTGAGATTTCTTATGTATTTCTCAACAAAAATACAAGAATAATAAAAAAATTTGAAACAATAATCTCCAACTAATGCTTTCAGTAGAAGCTTGGCTCTTATAGAAAAATGGCAAGGAAATGGTCCAAGCAATTTGGCAGCTAAAGGATGCCACATCACTCAAGGAAGGGAGGATTAACTCTCAATTAAGATAAAAAACGGGAAGAGGATGTTGGTACACATCTATCAAGCTCAAGAATAACCAATTTGTTCAATAAATGTGTGCTCAAAGTGAGTTTGAAGGAGTTGAAACATGTTTAGAACACACCAAAATAATCTAGGTAAATGCACAAAGAACCACCATTATATGAAGACAGGAGGTTGCATAACTGTCGGGGTGGTTACACAACTTCTGCTTAGGGTAGAAAGGAGGTCGCATAACTATTAGGGAGGTTGCATGACTTAAAGTCAAAATCTAAAGAAAAATCCTACATAATGATAAATGAAAATGATAAAATCATGGAAATAAACAAGGAAAACATTATAGGCTACCAATATACACTGCAAGTTTGGAATTGGACTTGATCACGATTGGAAATATATTTATCATTAATAGGGATTTTGAACCATTCTGACAATGTAGCATGTGCAAAATTGGGTACGTACAGTCATCCTAAGAGGACATTATATTTAAAATCCCTCTCTACAATATAGAAAATTTTATGGAGGAATTTTTAACCAACATAGATGGAGAGAATGAATTTTGATAAGCTAGGAGAAACATCATCATTAAATTTTTAAAAGACCATGGGTGATTAGTTGACAATGGACTTATGAAGCTTAAGCTGATCAAATGTGTTTGATTAGATGATGTCGATGTTATGTCCATTATCGATCATATAATGATGAATGAAGGTGTCATTAATATGGAATGTGATGAAAAGGGGAAGGTCATGTTCCTCTAGTGTAATGTCTAAAATCTTAGTTTCGTCAAATGATATGGAAGCCAAATCGACTAGGGACCCAAAAAGAGATGCAAAGGGATGATCTTCATCATTCGGAGGGGGATGCACTTAAGAGCTTAGATTAGAGCTTGTTTATGGTCTGGGGAGTTTAGGATGAGTTGTAAAGTGACATCTAAACTAGGTACTAGTGAAGTTTCTTCATAACACTTTGCTTAATATTACCAGGTTATGGATTAGCTAAGATAGAGACCTTGGTTTTGATGAGGAAGGTGATGGAGTGGGCTCAATAGAGGGAGCATAAATAGTGAATTTTGATTTGGATTGAGAGGATTCATTTGGATGAGAATGATTTTTGACCCAAACAAGATTAATATGGAGTGGAAAGCCTTATTTGGATGAATTGAGGTTGTAGGTGGAATGGAGAAATTCATCTTAGATGAATTAGGAGATTGGGATGTCTTAGTAGATTAGGGGTGGGATGAAGGATTCAATTCGGTTGGTGGGAGAGTTGGTTACTCATTAACAAAAATGTCATCCTCATCGATAAGGTTATGAATGATGGTTTAAAGAGCTTTACAGTGTTGTGTGTCATGTCTTAGTGTAGATGGTATGTGCAAAGAAGGTTGGAATAATAATGTGAAGGTATTGGAGTGTTTGGATCAAATGGTTTGATAAATGGAAGAGTGATTGTAAAATCTTGGAGGAATTGATGAAACATTGAGGTATAATACCCTATGGGAAAGGTTAAGGATGAAGTGGTATCATGAATATTATATGAAAGTTTGGATGGTTTAGTATAAGTGGTTTCATGGGGAGTCTTTGACTTCATCTTGGGCTTAGAAGAAGATGGAGATGGTTGTGTTTTAGTTTAGTTTTTTTTGTGGTGATTTGGAGGGTTTTTAATTATATTTAAAAGTAGATGATATGGATGGTTTGAAAGGGTGCTTTATTTAGAGGAAGGATTAGGTTGTATTGTCTTGTTGAAAATTGAGTTTTATAAGAAGGGTTTCTTCTAAAAGGGAAGGAGACACTCCCAATGATGATAATGTGGCACTAAGTTTCTTAGGAGGAGTTGTCTTTGGAGAAGGAATGTCTAAAATTTTATGCGGATGTGTAAGATAATTTTATCATGGGCATACCAAGGTTTTTAATTTTTTCATTGTGAGGGTTTATCCTTGGTAGAAATGGTGACATCTGTGGCTAGAGAATTCATGATGGTAGGACTTGGTATCAAGTTTTGTAATATGGAAGGTGGGAGTGATTTTTCCATGCTGCACTTAACAATATCGAATGGTGTTGAAGATGGTTTAGGTTTAGGATTTTTTGTGTAAACACGATTGGAGATCATAGATATGGTAGAAATTTATTTGTGAGTACATTAATTATATAGGTTTGGAGAGTGGATGATTCAAGAGGTGTAATTTAAGTTGATGATGTGGATGAAGTTGTGGTAAAGATGGGAATAGGTGCAAATGTTGGGGTTTGGGTTAAACTTGTTATATGTGAAGGAGGAGATGTAATGATAAGGATGTAGATGATGGATGGGGGAGTAGGCATTGATAAATCTATTGGGGGTTTCATGGTTTTGGTAAAATTTGAATTTGTGATTGTAGGTAGAGATTCCAAAAGGGGATAGATGTAATAGGTTTCAAGTGATGGTTATAAATAGTTGTGTTGGACTTTGATCTATAGCGTTAATGATATGAGCATTAGGTTCCTCTGATGTCGAATGTTAAGTTTGATTTTTAGTGAATAATTAGGAAATTATTATTTGAAGTTTGATTGTTAGGTGAATAATTGTTTACTTGAAGGTCACAAGAGTTTATAATCTTTTGGATAAGATATTTAAATTTGTGACACCTTTCAATATATTGGCCATGAATTTGGTAATATTTTCAATAATTTTCTTCGTGTTACCATGCTATTTTAGTACGTTTGTCATCATATGGTCATATTGGGGAAGTTTGATGAGATTGACTGCCATCAACTTGTCAAATACTAAACTACAAGATTACCCAAGAGGTTTATAAATGGGGTTTGGTCTAGGAGCTATTTGTGGAAGCTCTACATGTGAAGTGGATGAGAATTTAACCACAATGACGTTAGAAGTAATTTTGACTTTTCATTATGCGTGGAAGGTTTGGTGAACTTTATTGGGATTGATCATTCTAAATTTAAGGTTGTATTTATTAAGGGCATGGAGTTCAATTTGTGAGCCATAATGAATGCCTCTTCAAATGTTTTAAATGATTTAATTTTATGAGTGGATGAGATGTGATTCATAAAAGAACATGAGAATAATTTAATAAGCTCATCAGGTGTAAGAGGAAAATATAATTGGTTAATGATTTTGTGCCACCATGTGAAAAAATATGTGATATATTTGTCATCATACTCTCAAATGTCATAATGGTTGGTAATGGTAATATTACGCACAATGTTGATCATGAAATTTTCAAGAAATAATTGTACCAATTGAGTGAATTTGAATAACAAGTGTTGTTGGATACTATTGTACCAATCTAGTGTAGGACCAACCAATGACATGGGAAACGTGTGAGGCATGAGATCTTGATCATGGGTGATGAGATAACATACATGTCTTAAGGCTCATAAATTCTATTGTGGATGGTATTTACTATTGAAATTAGAGCATTTTGACAATTCCCAATGAGGAGGATATGGATTCACTTGGGACCGATGGATTAATAGGTTCATTATAGATTTTTTCGTATGAAAATGTGGTCTTAGGTCCCAAAGTTATGGCCTCAAGATTGGCCATTCTACTCAATAATGCTTGTAAGGGATCATTAGATGGTTGAGATGTTAAGGATGGGTTTGAGATGTATATGAGGTTAATGGGTTATGTTTTTGATATATTTGGTAAGTTTGGGGATGTGTTGGTGTTGGTGGAGGTGGCTGATAAAGGGGAATATAATTAAGTGGTTGTGATTGAATGGGTTGGGATAAAGCTTGATGTTGAGATATGGGGATATGGTAAGATTGGTTTGATTGGGTTGGTTTTTGGGAAATAGGAATTTTAGATTTAGTTTCTATGGGGATTTTTGGGATGTAATTAGTAGGCATTTAGGAGACTTGGGTTGGTTGTTGTGAGATGGGAATGCATTGATAAGCACCATGAGGAGGTAGTTCATAAGTTTGCATTGATTTGGATGGTTGAGGTTGAGAGGTGATTACATTAGCATGCACATGTGAAGTGGAGATGAGGGGTAAGGTTGTGTGATGTTGTTTGGATGTGGGAGGAAGAAAGTTTGATTCTTGAGATGATTGAATAGGTAGATAAGTGATTGTGGTAGATGATGATATGATGGGAATAAAAGAAGGGATGGTGGTATTGAGATAAGGTAAATGAGGAGGGATGGGGACTACTAATTGTGTTATTTTGATTATTTTTAGGAATGGATGATGATGGTTGATTAGGATCAAACTCATATTGGATCCTAGTAAGATCATTCATTACTCTAGAAAGAAAAAACAAGTTGAGAGGTAAGAAATTGGGTGGAGTTCGTATTAGAGTGGTAGGCATTATTTTTTGCAAGGGATGTCCATCAATGGGAAGCTTGATTGTTTTGCAAAGGAGGTAGTCATGGAGGGAAACCGTATTTATGTCAAGAATCTCTTAAAACTCCAAAAACTCATGAGGGATGAGAGGAGGCTCAGAAGCATCAATAGAAATGGAAAAAGGTAGTGTGGCTGGTCTAGATGAGATAAAATGGTGGATGATAAAAGGATTGGTCTCAACATGATAATTTCGTTGGTTCAATTGAGTTTCCTGAAGAGGTGGATAGTAACAACGTGTTGAGTAACCATGGTAGGAATGACCAAAGGGGTGCATATGAGGATGGAGAATGTGGATTTTGTTAGAAGGTTGAAGTATTGTTTGATGTTAATTTTTGTTCCATTTTCTTAACTTGAGATCTTATAATAACTATCATGAAACAAAATAAAAATATGTTTATGTTTGATTAAAGAAAACAAGTAACACAAGTTTTTTCTTATCTTTATTTTCTTAAGATGTGAAAAGTAAAGAAAACGGGCTTTAGGGGTACCTAGGAGATGGAAAGATATTGATTCTCCGAGATGATTTTGGTTGTGGATTCCTCAATATACCTGAATTTTCATGAGGCCCAAATATCTATAGAGTTTATAATGTGGCTAGAACATCATGATAGGTTTCTTATTAGGTTGAGAAATCCCAAGAGTTCCACCTAGTTAGAAATTTTTGGTAGGTTGGTTTGTCTCGATTAGTTATGTGTGATGGAGTGAATACAACATATGAAACCCACTAGTTAGACTATATTTCCAATAAAAATGAAATGGTTATTTTTAGATCCAAAGTATTTTTTTGAGAATCGATGATGAAAACAAACAAATGATGTAATGTGAGAAATAAAAATGATAGGGAACCAAAATAAGGAATACTTGGAATAAGGTTTTCTATTATATCTCGATCTTCAAAGACATTAAGAAAGTGAAGGAAAATACAAGCATTCCACCATGAAACATGAACAAAAAAACATGATCCAATATATGTTCTTCCTTTGTAAGGTTAGTAGAAATGAAAGAAATAAAATGAAAATGAAAAACCAATAACAAGACTCACCTAGAAAGGGTGGGTCCCACTGTGTGTGTATAATATTAACCTCATGTTCTTCGTTGATGTTCGATTAGTGAACTAGTAATAAAGGAAACAAGTGACTGCAATTTTGAAGGTGGACAACAAAGAATACTAAGAAGAAAAAATGGATTAGTAAATATATGGAGGGTTTCTGAAAAATCTGGTCCCGAGAAGTTTGAGCTTCCTAGTATGGATGTCAACCCATTTGTAAACAAGATAAGATAAAATTTGGATATTCATAAATTAGATGTAGCATTTACACAAAATATTGAATAAAACATAAACTGAAAGATGAATCTAAGATGATAAAATAAACTCCGATCTAAATACAAAAAAAAAACCAAAGTTGACAGGGGTTGATAACAACCCAAGAATGTAGAGGTAAATTTGATGTGATCGAAGCTAGATGAAAAGAAAATATAGAAAAATATGCCTGTAATTCATCTTGTAGTTGGATCTGAAACCGACAATGCAATTTGATGATACACAAGAACCTATAAAAATTGAGAAAATAGGGGGACAAAAATATGCAATAAAATTTGGAAAACATATGGTAAATGATATGAAAATAGGTTTATTTGATGGTGAATGGGTAGGGCCAGGGAAACCGAGGCTGATTTTGACTTTGGATGAATGAAATGGGAAAATCAACATCCTGCAAATGAATATGAAAGATAACATAATGCATTAATGGGGCACGGAGATGACTACATAAGGTGAAAACACAATGAGGATGGTTACAAAAGAGGTGATGATGATGTATCAAAACATGTAATTAAAAGAGGACTTATAAGCTCTCAAAATGAACACAAGATCTCCAATATGGCTTCCAAATGGTTTAGAAACTACAAAAGTCCCTTCTCATGGGTCACGATGGCATTGATTGCAATCGACTACAGGAACCATCCATTTGGATGGTAGAATGATGTCCAACTCGAGGAAAAATGGGCCTAAAGAGGAAATTAGATTACGCTTTCAGTGATAAGGATGGACTAGTGTGCAAAATGGAAAATGTGTAGGTGGATTGTTGAATTGAGTAAATAAAGGCCATTAGTGGATAAATACATTAAATTATGTCCTAGGGATAACAAATTGGGAGGTTTAGGGATGATCAATGGGTTAAATGAGGATTAGGATTCATTAATGATGATTACGGATTAGGGATGATTTAGGAGAATAAAATAATGAGATGAGAATTAGATCTAATTAAGAATAATTAGCATAAATGGGATGGGAAAATAAGATGGAAATTTATACGAGCAAATGTGGGAAAATGGTGATTGATGGAATGAATATAATTTAGGAGGGAAGATAAAATTTGAATGGATGACCATAAGGAAAGAGAGAGCGTATGCATAGTGATGGGTGGTGATACCATATTTTGTGTCTATACACCAATAGAAAAAAATAATGAACCAAAGGACATACTTACATTTACATCAACACTCTTATATATCGATTTGAATATTTTGTTATATCAAAAAATCAATTGGCAAATATATTTAAGAATTTTTAATAGTCATCAATCACAAGAAAATTATTAATGAAATGAGAAAAGTGTGGAAATACATGCATATTGAGGGGTCAAGATATATTTAGTTATAATCTTGATGGTCACTAAAGTCAACCACAATTAACTATTATAAGCTTAGAGATCATTAGGCATTATTCTAGGATAACTATGAATGTATTAAGTAACGTATGATAATACATGCAACATTGAGGGTCAAAACATACCTATTTATGATCCTATTAGTGGCTAAGGTCACTCACAATGATATATTTACTACTTAGTGATCATTAGGCATCAATCACAGGACAACTATGAATGCAATGAGTAACGTTCAATAATACATGCACTCCTGAGGGTTCAAGCCATATGGAATTTTGATCCCAATGGTTTGTATGGTAAACCACCATTAAAATCTAGATGTTAGCGGTCGCTAAGATCAGCCATTCAAAAATATTTAGTGCTTAGTTTTCATTAGGCATCATTCACTGGAAAGTTGTTTTTTGAACTGAGCAATGTGCTGCAATACATATTTTCTAATGTGATAAATATTTACATACATCTGATTAGTTTATTACAAATTTTTTTATGTCTATCTTTAATTATTTATAATTATATAATATTGGCTAGACTATCCCTGACAATCACAACGAAATATTTAGAGCTTAGTGGTGGCTAGGCATAATTACCTTGAGGAAACTATTAAAGTAATAAGCAAAGTGTGAAAAAATGTGCATTATTCAGGGCTCAAGACATATATAGTTATGATCCTAGTAGTCACTAACGTTATCCATAATGAAATAGTCAAAGCTTAGCGATTGTTAGCCATCCTTCACAAAACAACTATTATTGCAATAAGGAAAGTGTTGTGATACATGTTTCCTTAAATGTTCAAGACATACTTCAATCTAATTAATTTACCATGGGGATTTTTATACCTCTCTTTAATTATTTATAATTGTATAATACTGGCTGGACTATCCCTAGTGGAGCCAAGTTTTACATGACATACCCTCAAGATAGATCAATCTTTCTATAGTTATCAGAATATATATTATTAGTTATTGATAGAAATGTCTTATAGATCACTTATATTACATAATGTGATATGTTACCCAACCTCTGTTTTCAAATTAAGAAACAAAGTGCACTATCCGTAGTATAAATTTTTGATTCTCCACGATTATATTTCTTATATGAATTATCTAAAAAACATAAATAGTGTATTTAGAGCTTATCTACATAATTTAAATATAGTGTTCGAAATACCAATCATAGTAGAGGAGATTTCCCATCTTTGTAGAGTTCTTCTTGTTATATTGTGAAGGGTTTTATTTTGTATACATACATCTCTTTCTTGGTAGTGAAGGTGATCTTGAATTGTAACTCCTATTTTACCATTACAATTTTAAATTAGAGAAACTGTAAAGAAAATAAATCCTCTTTGATCCTACTACTCTCTGTATCATTAGATATCCACTTCAGTAATACATTAATATATCTTAGTGTTCATTAGTATGTAAATGTATAACTTGTGATTAACAACCAACAATCTTTAAGGCACTATGGACGTAATCGTGAAATAATTAGATATTATCATTGGAAAAACCATTTGTAGTCAAATATTTTCAATCCATTATCATTACCTAATATTAATTTAAACTATATAAATTCCTCTTCAGTAATACAATTGCCATTTCAACCTTAATGATTTCTACTGCATTAGATATTGTGAAGGGATTATGTATGAATACGTCTCTCACTTAGTAGTGAAGGATATCTTGAATTATGACTCATATTTTACCATTACAATTTTATAACTACATAATGTGTCAAGAAGAGAAAACCTCTTTGTATCATTTTATCCATATAAACATGGTATAATGACCTTATCCATATAAAACATGGTATAACAACCTTAAATAAAATGACCATACTATTTGTAGAGTTGGTATGATTATGAACATATATATGGGTAGCACAATGTATAATACTTTAAATAATGTCCTTGGTCATTGTACATACATTTCTATTGGGGTAAGTGTACCAAGTTAGGGGGCCAAAAGTGGACAAAAACCCAAAAAAAAGAAAATGCGATCATGTTTTAATTTTCTAGGTTTGAATTTACCAAACCGTAACACATACGTGTTATGTTTGCTATAAACAAAAGAAGAAGCATGAGCCTCTACCATTTTATCTCCCTTATACGAAATTTTCAGATCTTAACCATACCCTCACGTTTTTCATTTAGCTGATCTCAAGCTCAAATAATCATCTCTGCACTACCGGATTGCAAGAAGATCTAAATTGATGATGACACCATAGAGAAGAGGTAGGCATAATTATTTTCTCTAAATTGAACTGAAATTTTATAATTATAGATTATAATTTGAATTGAATACATTTTTTTATTGTTATAATTTGAGGTCAAGGGAATCAACCACAACCAAACCCTTCTATTCATGTCATCCCTCCTAACCCTCCCACAATTTCTCAACGTCCCCGAGAAGTCAAGAAGATTTACCATCCCACATGGTTGAAAAGAAATTTGAAATTGAGGATTTAATCAAAATAATGAGGGATCCAAAATCTATAAACCACCACCGTGCCTCTCTTGCAAAACACATTGGAGGCATTAGTTACTCAAGTTGGCGTGGCAATAGGGAAAATTGATCATTGGACATATTACAAAGAGGTTTGTAGGGTTTATTATTTGATCAAATTTTCATATGTGGATGTAAAGAAAAAATAAATCAAAACAAACATCATATGCACCTTATTCACGGACCCCCACACTAATTTTCTTGTTCTGCATTTTCATGTGAAACAATTTCCCATCCATTAGTGCAATAATAATTTGATGAAAAACAATTTTTGGGACCGATGGTGGATGGTTTTAATTTTCATCTTGCAATAACAACGAGGTGCCACTATACTTTATGAGGAAACTCTATTATGAGTTAATCCTCAACGAGATCCCAAATTATTTTTATTTATGAGATTTCTAAGTTCCGAGGAAAAGGGTCTACACAAGATCGACTAGGTGCACAACATGCACCTATTCAAGAAGGTAGATTCCCCACACATAGAATACCCTCATCCCGAGACTTTCCTCCGTAAGTGAAGGAGACAGAGAGATTGATACACTCCACGCACTTCGGGGCTATCTGCGATCGTTGTTACACATACGAGGGAGATTTTGAGCCATATGCTCATGGAAGTACATAGAGTATTTCCTCAGGAGTACTATCATGAGGCCACATCTTTTATTTTCATGTGGTAGCATATGTTTTGGTCCCAAGGAGGATGATAATTTCATGCATACTAATTTTGATGGATTTGGCGCTAGGGGTGCACACGATAATGTCACTATATTATATGCCTTTTTGAGTGAGACATTTGGATTACAATCATCAGCCTCACCTTTGAAAGTATTTTTTATGTTTTATTATGTGTGTTACAAAATTTCAAAGTACTTGATTTACTTATATATGTTAAATTTTTGAAATAATTGTATTTGTACATGTACATGCATTGATATTACAGTGCACGGGAGGGGCATCTTCATCTTGACCATAGGCGGTGAGCACCATGCATACACATACATTCACAGAGGTAATTTAGAATGTTAATTGTGTAAAATTTTCACATACATGCAAATATATATATATATATATATATATATATATATATATATATATATATATATATATATATATATATATATATTGAAGTCAAATATATGTATGTTCTTGTATGTTCATCTAACTCACGTGATACATGTTTGATAAAGATGTTGACTTCACTAGACACCCCACCATCTCTACGATAAGTAGAGAAAGGTGTTACTTATGATTTCATCTACACATCAACTCACTAAGGTATTCAAACAACATGTAAATTTCATTAAATTGTTCGTGTAATTCATATTATGTTAAATTACATGTTAATAATTTCCTTCATTGTATAATTATTAAATTATGTTAATAATGTCCTTCATTGTGTATACACAGGAGTTACTTATGACAGGTAGCAACCCTGTTCATTTGATTCATGAGTGTGGTGGGGTAAAAATAATAGTTCTATATTGATAAAATTATATATAAAATATTGTTATTACACATACATGTACTTAGTTTTATTTTGGCTAATACTAATGTTAGATTTTATGATGTTAGATTTTGGTTCTTATGTGTATGTAGGGAACTTCAACCCCATCTATTTTGACTTTGAAGGCATGGAATCCTCCATCTCATCATCTTCGTACCCCCTTTCATACTCGAGGAGATCCCAATGACTCATCCGATTATGAGATGCATATTTTGCGTGATCAACAACTTGCGGTAAGTTTGTGTATTTATGTAAATAATTTCATTAGCATGGTCTTAAATACATGTTGAAAACATATATAAATTAAGTTTTGACAAAAACTCATTGTTTGCACTTACAGTTCAACTACAAAGTGAGTATTTAGCGGAAGATGACTCATAGTATGGGCTCGAAGATCCAAAGTCATCACATAGATCTATATCTTTGTCTAAGGGAGGGCCATCCTCGAGAAATGCCAAGAGAGGGATAGATTTTGATGATTAGGAAATATATATGTCTTACATGAGATTTTTTTGTATGCCTATGTGCATGGTATTGTATGTATGCCTATATGGCATTTGAACTTGATGGTATATGACCTATTTGGGAATTTCTATATTTATTATGCACATTAAAATACTATTTAGAACTCGATAGTTTTGTATGAGACCTCACATTTTTTAGATTAATTTTGCATGAAACTAGTATGATGTGCACTTGACAATATTTAAGACATTATGGATTATTTTTCATTTATTGGTGAATAACATGTACTAGAATTTCCAATATATAATATGCATAAAACTTTGAAATCAATATTTATATAATGTATGTATATAAAAAGTTACCTAATCTGAGTAATTATTCATTCAATTTATCAATGTGTATATGTGTATTTACCTTACATGCACTTCTTCTTGCTCATGGTATCTTTGTACTAGTTCCTATATTATCATGCACCTACTAAATTCTTAATTTATTCTTAGTCTTCTCTACTATTAAAATACCTGAGCATACAAACATTAGGACCATCATTAAGACAATGCTTTTTGCAACAAACATGGATAGAAGGATCTAAGGATGCCCACAAAGTCTTACAAGCTTCAATAGTTGAAAGAGAGTCATCACAATTTGATGCCTTTCATAGTTTTATATATTGAGAATGTCTCTCCAGATACACTACTCCAATGCTTGAGAATGTCTCTAGATGCAATGACATTCTGATTCAAACACTCAAGGATTCTCGATTGTCTAATCATGTCCAATTCATGTTATTACCTCTAAATTTGTAGTCATTTCAAGTTATTTGGAAATCACATCACAGCCTTCACTAGGCTTGATAACTACCCTTATATTTTTTAAGGTACTTTTGAAAGCATCCATGGGTTTATCGTAGCATAGATTATCAATGAATGGAAGGTCACTAAGTCGTAGGCCAAGTAACTCCCATTCGAGAACTAGACAAGAAACATTTACTAGGTGATTGATAACTCCCATGTGTTCTTAACCATCCCTATCAAATTAATTCTTAAGCCAATATATTCATTGGAAAAGAACTTCTAGATAAGTTATCGGATCGATGAGACATCTCTAGGTGCCACAGAGTATGAGAAATAACTTTTCAAAGATATAACATGTTTTGGTATCACGACTCTTAAGGGACTATGCCCAGACGATGTATCCCGAAGCATGAGGAGCATGGGGAACCAAAAGAGGCCTCTTTTTAGCATTTACGAGGCCATCCAGATGTGTTAGCACAAACGGTTCGGTCCCACAAGCTACCATTTGCAAAATATAGCATCTTGAAGCCTTACACTAACTCAAACTGCAATATTTCACACGTTACAAACAATATGACAATGAGATAACCAAAAGGAGATGGAAAATATTGTGAGATGGTTTCATAGAGGGTCTCAACATGGAGGTTTTGGATCTAACGAGACATCCTTAGGTACCACAGAGTCCGAGAAATCACCCATTGAAGATATATCAATTTTTGGTATCAAGGTTCTTAAGGGACTACACCTTGATGAGGTAGACCGAAGCACTGGAGCTTTGCATCCAAAAAAACCTCTAGTATCATTTACCTAGCCACCTCAACATGTTGGTATAGTCGATTTGGTGCCAAGAGCTTCCGTTTGTAAAGTATTGCATCTAACAGACTTTTACACTATCTCAAATTGAAGTAATTCACGCAATTTGAAAATAATAAGACAACAAGATAACTAAATGGAGATGGAGAAAACTCGTGAGAGGATTTCATATAGTGTCTTGACTTGGAGGTTTCAAATCCGACGAGATGTATCTAGGTGCCAAGAATACGATAAATCACATGTCGAAGATATAGCATGTTTTGGTCTCGGGGCACTCAAGGGCCTATTACTAGATGAGATAGCTTGGAAGCATGGGGAGCGTACAAAAATGAAAAAAAGGCCTCCAATATTGTTAACCAAACCATCGATGTGTTGTCATAGAAAATTTGGTTACACGAGATACCATTTCAAAAATATAGCATTTGACAATGTTACACCGACTAAACTGCAGATTTCACGCATTTACAAACAATAGAACAACGAGAGAACCGAAAGCATATGGAGAAAATTATGAGATTATTGTGTATAGGGTTGAAACATGGAGGTTTTTGATTTTGACGAGACATCCCTAAGTGCCACGAAGTCTAGAAATTACCCATCAAAGATATAGTATTTTTAGTATCAATGCTCTTAAGGGACTACGCCTGCAAGGTAGCCCTAAGCACCTGAGCTATGGCCTCGAAATGAAACCTCTCTTGGCATTTACCTTACCACACCCCAATGTGTTTGTATAGTCATTTTGGTTCCAAGATATTCCATTTGTAGAGTATCACATCTAACAACCTTAAACTCGACTCAAACTGCAGATTTCATGCATTTGCAAACAATAGGACATCAAGAGAACCGAAAGGAAATGGAGAAAACTATGAGAAGATTTCCTAGAGGATCCTAACATGGAGGTTTCAGATTCAATGAGATGTCCCTTGGTGCCATGGAGTCTCGAGAAATCACCCATCGAAGATATAGCATTTTAAGGTCTCGGGGATCTTAAGGGTCTACGCCTGACAAAGGTAGCTAAGAAGCATTGGAGCTTTGATCTCTTAAATGAAACCTCCCTAGTGTTTACCTAGCCACCCCAACATGTTGGCAGAGTTGGTTTGATCCAAGAGCTTCCATTTGTAAAGTATTGCATCTAATAGCTTTACACCGACTCAAACTCAAGTATTTCTTGCATTTACAACCAATAAGACAATGAGAGAATGGAATGAGATGGAGAAAAATTGGAGAGGATTTTGTATAGGGTTCTAAATGGTGGTTTTAGATATGATGAGACATATCTAGGTGTCATAGAGTCCGAGAAAGCACCCATAAAGATATAGTGGTTTTTGGTCTTATGGATCTTAAGAGACTAAGCCTAGACGAGGTAGTCCGAAAGCACCTGGAGCATTGGCCTACAAAGTGAAACCTCTCTTAGCATATATGTAGTGATCCAAATTTTGGAATAATTAGTTCAATGCCAAGAGCTTCCGTTTGTAAAGTATTGCATCTGACAACCTTACACTGACTCAAACTACAATATTTCATGTGTTTACAAACAATAGGACAATGAGAGAACCGAAAGGAGATGGAGAAAACCATGAGAGGATATTATAGAGGATCTCGATGTGGAGGTTTCAAATCTAATGATACATCTATGGTGCTATAAGTCTAAGAAATAACTAGTCAAAGATATAGCATTTTTTGGTCTCGGGGCTCTTAAGGACTATTCCCAAATGCGATAGCCCAAAAGAACGTAGAGATTTGGCCTCCAAAAAAAACCTCCCCTAGTATTTACCTAACCACCACAATGTGTTGGCATAAACGGTTCAACACCAAGAGCTTCCGTTTCCAAATTATTGCATCTCGATGACCTTATAGTGATTGAAACTGTAATATTTCACACATTTGCAAACAATAAGAAAACAAGAGAACCAAAATTAGATGGAGAAAAATAGGAGAGAATTTCATATAGGGTCTTAACTTGGAGATTTTGGATCCAATGATACATCTCTATGTTCCACGTAGTACGAGAAATTACCCGTTGAAGATATAGTGTTTTTTAGGTCTTAAGGGTCTTAAGGGACTCCTCTTAGATGAGGTAGCCTAGAAGCATGTGGTGCTTTGACCTCCAAAGAAAAACCTCCCCTACCATTTACTTAGAAATACCAACATGTTGGCGTAGTCAATCTTGGCACCAAGAGCTTCTATTTGCAAAGTATTACTTCTAGCAGCCTTAAACTAACTCAAATTGTAGTACTTCACGTGTTTGCAAACAATTGGACAACACGATAACCAATGGAGATGGAGAAATCTGAAAGATTATTTGGTATAGGGTCTCGACGTGGAGGTGTTTGATGTAACGAGACATCTCTAGGTGCCATTGAGTCCGATAAATTACTTGTCGAAGATATATCATTTTTTGGTATCAAGGCTCTTCGTGGGACTACGCCTAAACAAGGTATCCTAGAAGCACCTTGAGCTTTGGCCTCCGAAATAAAATTCCTCTAGAGTTTACTTTGCCATCCTAACTTTTGCTAAAGTCAGATTGAGCACCAAGAGCTTCGTTTGCAAACTATTACATATGGCAACCTTATATTGACTCAAATTGCAGATTTCATGTGTTTACAAACAATAAGACAACAAGAGAACCAATAGAGATGGAGAAAACCGAAATAGTATTTTGTAGATGGTCCCGACATGGATGATTTGTATCTGAGGAGACATCTCTAGGTGCCATAGAATCGAAGAAATCGCCCATCAAAGATATAACATTTTTTTGTCTCAACACTCTTAAGGGACTACGCCTGACGTGGTAGCTAGGATGCACCTAGAGCTTTGGCCTCCAAAAAAAACTCCCCCACCATTTATGTAGCCACCTCGATGTGTTGGCATAGTCATTTTGGCACCAAGAGCTTCAGTTTGCAAATTATTACGTCTTGACAGCCTTAAATTGATTTAAACTACAATATTTTACACGTTTGCAACAATATCACAATGAGAGAACAAAATGGAGATGGAAAAACCATGAGATAATTTCAGAGAAGGTCCCAAAATGGATGTGTTGGATTGTATGAGATGTCTCTAGGTTCCATGGAGTATGAGAAATCACCGTTGAAGACATCGTATTATTTTGTGAGACAACCTCGAACAAAAGTCATTTTTACAAATACTCATATAACTTGAAAAAATGACCTAAATTGGAAATAAAATTTTGTAGAAGCATCATGAAACCTTCCTCTATCATCTCCTAGAGTTTCTAGAAAATAATAGTTCTACATTTTTCTATCCCATATCATTTGCATGCTATAATAGTGCATGCTAGAATAGTGTAAGGTTATCTGATGCAATATTTTGTAAACAAAATCTCTTGGCATTGAACCGACTGCACCAACACATTGGCATGGCCAGCTAAATACTATGGGAGGTGTCATTTCAAACACCAAATATCCATGTGCTTCAAGGCTACCTTGTCTAGGTGTAGTTCCTTAAGAGTCGTGAGACCAAAACATGTTATATCTTTAACAGGTGATTATTCAAACTCCATGGCACCTAGAGATGTCCAATTAGATTATAAACATCTACCTATGGATCCTCTATGAAATCCTCTTGTGGTTTTCTCCATCTCCTTTCTATTCTCTCACTTTCATATTGTTTGGAAATGTGTGAAATAGTGTAGTCTGAAGTTAGTGTAAGGATTTCCGACAATATATTTTGCAAATGATAGATTTTGGGACCAAACCATGTACGCCAATGCATCCAAATGGCTTGGTGAATGCTAGTGAAGGCCTTGTTTTGGTTTCTTATGCTCCCAACTCTTCCAGGATACCTCTTCCAAGTGAAATCCCTTAAGATTCCTGAGACCAAAACATGTTATATCTTCGACGGGTGATTACTCGAACTCTGGAACCTAAAGATGTCTTGTTAGATCCTACACCTCAACCTATGGATCCTCTATGAAATTGTCTCATGGTTTTGTCCATCTCCTTTTGGTTCTCTGGCTATCCTATTATTTGCAAATGCATAAAATAGTGTAGTTTGAGTCGCTTAAGGTTGTCGACGCTATATTTTGCACACGGTAGCTTTTGGAACCGAACCGTCTCTGCTAACACATTCGAATGGCCCGGTAAAAAATAGTGGAGGCATCTTTTTGGTTCCCTAAGATCCCCGTGCTTCCGCACTACCTCATCCAGCGTAGTCCCTTAAGATCCCTGAGACCAAAAAAACTCTATATCTTCAATGGGTGATTACTTGAACTCCATGGCACCTAGAGATGTCTCGTTAGATCTAAAACCTCCACCTAGGAATCTCTATAGATTCCTATGCCGGTTTTGGCCATCTCCTTTTGGTGCTCTCATTGTCCCATTGTTTATAAACATGCAAAATAGTGTAGTTTGAATCAATATAAGGCTATCAATTACCAATCACATGAATAATATAGGTGGTTCATACAATATAGGTGGTGAAATTAGAATTTTAATAAAATGTTTTTATAATATAGGTGGTGAAATGAGAATTTCTCTTTGTTGTTCCTTTCTCATATTTAATTTCTCTTAGCTTCAGTTGGCTTCGAGAATAAAAACTTCTCTACCGACATTGCCAACCAAGTGAAGGTGGAAGTATTTTTGGCACCACTAACCTACATAAACATGTTAGTAAGAGATTAAATAGAATTTTAAATCATAAAAATTTAAACAAAATCATTAAAGTAAATATTCAAATTAAATTGATGAAGAACATACCTTTGCAAATTCAATCCAATGCACCATAAGGATAAACTCTACTCTTGATAGTAATAAGAATTTTTTCATGATCTTATTCACAAACCTTCCACGATTCTTGTTTAATGGCCTACCTTGATATTTGGTCAATTTAATATTTTGTGCACGAACCAAATGTGAATAGTGAAGTATCTCTGGATGTACTTCATAGTCTTCAAATAAACAAGTGTTTGATTTTTTGATAGGATATTATCGAAGCCAAGTTCCAGTGACTACCACTGACCTAGTGGGATACTCAAGGTATTCACCATCAATGACTGTGGAAGTCAATATTTTTCCCCATCTACACAACGAGACAATAAGTAGTATGTTTCGTCTTCATTAAATTCCATCGCAATAACTGCAAAAATGTGCCCTACATCACAAAGTAAAACTCAAGTCAAATTTAAAATACATTAAGAGTTGACCATTTAATAATTTATAAATCTAAAACATGGCATGTACATATATGTATGTACCTTGTTACACTAGATTCAAGACTTGGTCAAAGTTAGGTGATGTTGTCATTTGATCTGAAGACACTGCAAGTTGTAATGCTCGTGGAACTTGATGTGTGTTAAGTGGAATTAGAGGTCTACAAGTCCATTCATCCACCCACTGCTATGACTCACATTTATTCCACTCAAAATCACTATATGATATATAAAAACATGTCATACACCTATTATAAATAGTGCAAGAATTTGCATTTGAACTACGGAATGAATGCATATCACTTGATCATGCAAATTTCATATTATATTCAAAGTTTTCCAGATGTTGTTCCTATATCAACTAAAAATATCTACTAACCATTGATCTCTCTTGAGATTCATGACCCACATTCTTGACACACCAATCAAAAATACTTTTTACATCTGTAAATTTAGCACCATCCCCGAACTTTAACTCTTCTCTTGCAAGTGTTATTTTCACACATGCTCCTATACCATCATGTTCTCCTTTTTATGCCCTTCCTTAGTAAAGCTCTATATATTTAATACATTTATTTCTTAGTGCATCCTACTTATCCAGCAAAACATCTCAGTACATTCTTGAATTATGATGTGTAGTTGTGCGACCAAATGTAATGATGATTGAAACTAATGTTCATCTAATGCATGCTCGCATAAAACACCTGGAAACACCCTTGCACATATTCTATAGAATGTTTCCGATCATCATTGATGTAGAAATGATATTCTCTTAATATTTTTGGATCTTTCTCAGTGATTTTTGGAGAGTGCATGAATGCTATATGCACAAAAATAGCAACTTGTAATGAGTTATAATATTGAGATTGAACCTCCATTTGTGGCTGCAATGTTTAATTATTTCCAAAGTAAACTACTAAAACAATAGTACCCAATGTGAATGTGTCCTTATTCAACCTAAATTTTTCATCAACAATCAAGCTCTATGTGTGTTCCTTGTATACTCATAAACAATTTCTTCTCTTAATTTGACCATATATTATGATATATGTAATTGTTTTGTAACAAGCTCACACCTCTTAGATTCTTTTCCATTTTTTAATTGATATGCCACCAATTTATATTTGATGAAACCAACGCATTATTTTCCTAATGAATTTGTACTCTCCTCATGGATTAAACTTTTCATATTTGGCAAGCGACCACATACATTAAACATTCCATCCAAACATTCTTTGTTATAAAAATTTGTCTAGTTGATTTTTCAAAAATATTGTTAGAATAAATTTCCTTGAACATTTTGGTGGAAAATTTAATCCACACTACTACAACATGATTTCAGATGTGAAGCACGATGTCTTTGACAAAAAACATCATAATTCATTGAAAATTCAACATGATGTCTGCAATAACAAGTGGTACGTGAGTGATTGATTTTCACATAAAAACATGTTCTCATTTGAAAGAATATTTGGCCAATGTTAATTTATGGGTTTTCATTCTTAAACTTAGAGAACAATTGTGTTTGAGTCATATCTAAGAAATGCTTTGCACACAATTTATGATTATGAGAACCTATTCTTGTTTTTAATCTATCTCTTTTATTCAAGTGACACTCTTGTGTTCTCGTTCCCAAATTTACAATTAATTATTTTAGAATATCGATGTATTATTGTCTTTCTATGGAAGTCTACTAGAGAAATCCCAATAGTCATTGTTATTAAGCGACTCAATACATGCATGTCTCTCTATTGCTTTCATTATTGTTTTTACTGTTTAGCTTCAAAGCACTAGATATTTTTCTAATCAAACATTTATTAACTATTTTATCACTTACTATATAATTAGTTACTACACGTCATATAGAATTACCATCTTTGGTGCATCTTTTGCCACCTAAAGTTTGGTATGCTTTATGTATGTTTTCAATAATTGACACATTTTGATTAGAAACATTAGATATTATTAACCCTGGGGTCTTAATTATAGGTCTCATCTTAATTAATTTCATAAATGTACAAATAATTGACATCTTTGTGTGTCATTTAAATTCTCAAAGTAACTATCCCAAATTCCACTATCTTTTCTTCTCAAATTTCTTTTAGAAATTTTGTTAGGCATTGGTTTTATAATGTTTTCATCAATTTCAATTAAGTGAATTGGTTTTCTTCACAAAATGAAAGGATGCATTCTTAGAGGTGAAGATTCATTAACAAAGTTAATTTCTTTATTCAATATTTCTATACAAATTTTAGGGTTAACATTTGGATTATCAAGTAAAAGTTCAACAATTCGATTCATATTATTTTCTTCATCCATACCAACATTATCATTTAATTCAATATCATTATTCATTGAAAAATAATTATTCTCTACATTTACATTATGTATTTCATCCTCATTTTCTAATACATTATCTACATGTTATATAGCATGTGTACCTTGCCTGCACGATGTTTTCACATTCTCTTGAATTTATTTATTCTCATCTCTTCCAATTACTTGATGTCTTGTTCTTAACTTTCCTCTTGTCCTTAGCTCGAATTTTATCTCCCATGACTATAAAAATTCAACTAGTGGGGTATGGGAAAAATAACTACTAAAAAATTGTGTAAGAATGTACAGAAAATTGCAGACCAGACATAATGGATGTAGAAATCCCATGAAAGAGATGAAAGGGACATTGGGGGACCATAATATATAAACAAAGAATAACGTGTACGCATTATAACACATTCATGTTATGATTTTTATGTTTCCAACCCACACGTCAAGGCCGGAGATCTGGTTTTGATCCCCAATCACGAGGCATGGACTTACACAAACACAACAAACCGTGTGTTTTTGTAGGAAAATGTAAAAATCCAACTTCTACCATGATAAATCAACATCAAATGATTGATTCGTTTAAAAAATTATACCACGACGTAAAGAAGAGTTTCTTCTTTGTATAAATATAATTTTCCAATTTTTCTAACAAATATAAGGTTTCCATATTACTTATTTTCTAATTATTCTTTTTATAGCTATTTTTGAAGTTTAAACATGTATATATGTTTTTACTCAGTATCTTTTTGACTCATCAAAATTGAATAAAAATGTTTTAGGCATAAATGGGACTAATTCTATACATATTAAAATAAATAAAGAAACAAATTTTCAATATTTTGAGGTAGTTAGGGGAAGCATAGTCAAAGCTCCATTATTTTTCAAAACATAAATTTTATGTACTAGAAAAATCATATATATATATATATATAACACAAACTAGATGCTCCTAGCTATCTTTCTACCAAAGGGTTTTCAAAATACTAAATGGTGCTAACAAAATGGTGGGGAGCACGAAAGTCAGTCTATTATGTTTTTTAACAAAAGTAGAAGAACCTATTGGTATTATAGTTATTTGAACCAATTAAACTCATATGTTTTAAATAAAATTTAGTAGCTTAAAAAGTAGACTCAAAATTCTATGATTCATGTTTATACAACATCTTCCAATTTTGAGTGTAACTATTTCAAAAAAGTTGTACAAGTGGAAGTTTTTAATTTTAAGAAAAATGTGTCTACTTAAGTCCCCTTTTGAACCCCCACTTGGTGCACTTACCCATTTCCAAGATAGTAAATCTCACAATTTCCTTACACTTTCACCTCCAAAAAAACAAGGAAGTAAAATTGTTTCAACCCCAAAACTATTATGCTCAAAATTTTCTTGTATGTACATAACACAACTTTAGTATAATGCAAACTTGCCTTATAATTGTGGTATTGATCCTAGGAAAAAGAAACGGTGGAAGGAGAGGAGCAGATCAAGTGGTATTGATCCTAATCGAGCATGCGGTTTTGATCATGGGAAAAAGCAATGGTGGATAAGACAAACCATTAAAACTAGTCAAAAATGTGTTAAAGATAATAAGCCTTGTTCATCGAAATCTCCTACAAAAATTTGAATTCGTTCTTTTACTATCAAATTTTTGTTTGATTCTCCCACTCTTGAAGAACCATATTTATTTCAAAAATACCTCACTATAATCCAACACCAACACATTGAATGGAAACTCATTCGTAACATAAATATTGTTTAAAATATTTTCATTGATAATGTCAATGATGTGATAGCCATTGAATTTTACTTTGAGTACATGTGGAACAAAGGACTATTTGTGGACATAAATAAGGAGATCAAAATAATATAAATTTTATCAACTTCATCTACTCATCGATCCTGCACCACCGCACACCACCTGGCCATACATCTATTCGAATATTCACTTACATGTATTGTGCATATCAATCCACCATCCATACCACTAGGATTAATTTTCAAAGAAAAATAAAACAAGTTCTTAGTAGGTGTTATGGATGTGTAGAATGATGTAAATCTTCCTATGATATTATTATAGATTAATATGAATCATTTTATTTATCAATATAAGATTTATTACAACACATTGTGAACATAGAGTGTCTAAAGAAGTATCCCAAATACTTGACTCTCTTCCGTCCTCTTTCACTACTCTTCATACTGTTAAATCTCTTACTAAATCATTTATTTGATTAAAAAATCTACAATTTGTACCACAATAACACTTAATATTTTATAAGTATGGAGAGTTCTAGCGATGGAGAGTTCTACGGGGACACGGTTTCCGCAGTTCATAGCTTTTGGCTGCAGAATGTCTCGCGAACCACGATTAAAAATGCTTTGAGGAAAGGCTGAGCTATAGCCAATTCAGGCGTTTGTAGAGAAAAGCAGATCGGCCGCGGAAAGTCTCATGCAATATGACAAAACTTACCGAGGAAAAGAGATCTCGGGCGCAATCTGGACGGCTAGCAGAGAAAATGAGGAAATATTGAGATCCACACCTTTGGCTTGGAATAAGCTTTTTCAAAGCCCTAACCTCAAGGTGGGTCCAAAAGCACTTGAACAGCTTTACATGGGAAATGGACAAAGAGGGTGCACTGTCTTAGGGTCCCGAGATGGTTTTGTTGATAGAGCTTTAAACAAAACAAACCTCTCCCTTGTTGGTAAGTTTCTTGGCTCTAGACCTAATATTGATTTCATTAGAAAATGGGCTATGAGAAAATGGAAACCCAAGGAGCCCTAAGCATTACCATTATGCCAAAAGGTTTTTTGGCTAAAATTTAACCAACAAGAGGATTTAGATTCGGTGTTACTTGGAGGCCCCTGGTGGCTGGGAAATATGGGTCTTTTTTTGAAAAAATGGTATCCGGGTTTTGATCCAAATACAGAAAATATAAACACCATTCCAATCTGGTGTAGGCTGCCAGGACTGCCATTGCATCTATGGGATGATGAAATACTGTTAAATATTGCAAAATCCCTAGGCACACCTATTGGATTAGATGGACCCACAAGAAACAGATCCAGGCTTGCTTTTGCTCGGTTCTGCATTGTCTCAGCTATTGATCAGGAGTTTCCAGAGCACATAATATTGAAAACTAGATTTGGATCCTGGACTCAAAGAATTGAAGTTGAGACCTTAAGATGTAAGCGGTGCCAAAGCATTGGTCACTCTGATGAAAACTGCAACAAGAAGAAGACCCCTCTTTTGGTTTCTGATCAGCCTGGGATTGACTCAGATCTAAACAAAGTTAACAGGGATCCAAGCAAGGAAAGGAAAACTGAAGATAAAGGTCCCAGCCAGAGGAATGTGCAATTAAATAGCAGGGGGAAAAAAAAGAAAAAAGGGGGTTTTAGAACTCATATTAAGAAACATCTTGTCTGGCGTCCCAAAGATGCTACAATAGCTTTGCCTGAAACCCCCAACAAAGAAGTAGTGGACAAAACTGTGAAGGCATCTCCGGGCAAACCTTTTGAAACTTCTGTGAAGGATGACCTTGTTAAGGTTTCCTTGGAAGTGAACGAACAAGAAGGTTTAATCCCTTCTGGTTCAGAAGAGAAAGAAATCCTGTCATTCATTAGAGAGGAAGCTTGTAACAAGGAGAATATGGATGTGAGTGAACCCCTGGAGATCCTCTCTACTGGAGAGACAGGAATTGCGGATCCGCTGCCATACCTCAGCATTTCAACAGCGACTGCGCAGGACTGTTGCAGCATCAAAACTGCTTCTGATCATACTCCTGACAGTATCCATAAGGAACAAAAGGAAGGGGGGATCACGCCTACCATGGAAAAGAAGACCTATTTAATCCCTTCTGGTTCAGAAGAGAAAGAAATCCTGCCATTCGTTAGAGAGGAAGCTTGTATCAAGGAGGATATGAGGGTGTTTGAGCCCCTGGAGTCTCTCCCTACTGGAGAGAAAGGAAATGCGGATCCGCTGCCATACCTCAGCATTTCAACAGTGACTGAGCAGGTCTGTTGCAATCACACTCCTGTCAGTATTCATAAGGAACAAGAGGAAGGGGAGATTACGCCTACCAAGGAAAAGGAAGATCCAGACTCTGGGTTCACTTTGGTCATCTCAAAAAAGAAAAAAAAAAGAATGGAAGGTTTTGAAAGGATCCCAGAATCACTTTATAGTGAAAAGAAAAAGGAAATTGACAATTGGGACACCTCTACCTCCAGAAAAACCAGATCTTCAGTTAGACGAATAGCTGATTTTGGAGGAAGCTCGAAAAGAGGAAGACCCTCTAAAAAGACTCTCAGAGCTAAGAAAACAGAGAGGGATATTGCAGATGGTGTTCAGCGGCAACTGAACCAGCAAGCAATTCCAATTACCAACCATTCCATATGAAGATCATATCTTGGAATATTAGAGGCCTTAACGGTTACTCTAAGCAAAGAAACATCAAGGAGTTACGGGACTCCAGTAACCCCAGCATTTTGATTCTTCAAGAAACTAAGATGAAAGCAATGACCATGGATAATATTAAAAAAAAAAATTGGGACAGCTCTGAAATGGCGGCTGTTGATTCTCAGGGTGCTTCCGGAGGGCTGGCTACTCTTTGGGATAAAAGGCACTGTACTGGTATGATTCTTAGTGATAATATTAATCATCTTGCAATTAAATTTGTCACTATTGAAAAAAGTGTGAATGGATCTTGTCTAATATTTATGCCCCTAACTCTGCTAGTGGTAGAAGAAAACTATGGGCTGATCTTAAAATCTTTAGAAACCAGCACAGTTCTGTTAACTGGCTTATCATGGGAGACTTCAACTCCCCTCTAAACCCAGGCGAAAATTTTGGGGGAACCCCCACCTTCTCTAATGGAATGGAGGATTTTGCTGATTTTATCACTGAACAAAACCTCATTGATGTGGATCTGCATGGTAATAAGTATACTTGGAATAATAGAAGGTTGGGAAAGGAGCTCATTCAGGTGAGACTGGACAGGGCACTAATCTCAGCAAACTGGATTCTTAGCCAAGACTTTTACCTCTCTTCCCTGCCCAGAATTGGATCGGATCATAATCCGATTGCTTTAAGCTTTCTAAATTGGACCAAACCTGCAAGAAGCTCATTCAAATTTGAAAAAATGTGGATGGAGCACGTTGATATCTATGATAGAATAAAGGAATGGTGGGATTGGAATGGGGAAGGCCTTTGCCAAAGATCTGATTGGTCCAAAAACTCAAAAATGTCAAAAAACAAGTCAAACTTTGGAACAAAAATGTTTTTGGAAACATCTTCGGAAAAAAGAAAGAGTTAAAACAGAAGCTTCAGGATCTTGAGTTAAAGATGGATACTATGGGGAGATCAGTTGAAGATGAAGTAAATGAAAAGAAAATTCTTTCTGAGTTGCACACGATCTGCAGTAGAGAAGAGTCCTTTTGGCGCCTTAAATCTAGGGCTATCTGGCTTAAAGAGGGGGACAGGAACACAAAGTTCTTTCACATGACCACTCTAAAGCACAGAGCCAGTAATAGGATCTTAGAGGTTTCTAAAAGCAACGGAAGTATCACTAAAGATCCAAACAGCATTAAGAAACAAGCACTTGAATTCTACAAAAATCTTCTTAGAGAGAGTAATGTCAAGCAATCCGAAGCTATTTCCTTCATGCTAGAAGCCATCCCTCGAATGATATTGAGGACCAGAAATTCAGAGATATCACTAAAGCGGTCACGCTTGATGAGCTAAAAAGGCTGTTTTTTTTTTCTCTTGAGGGGGATAAGGCTCTGGACCGGATGGATTCTCCATTAATTTTTTTCAAATTGGAAATATGCTCGGAGGATCTACTCAAAGCGGTTAATGAATTTTATAGATCGGGAAATCTTCTAAAAGAACTCAATAACACACACATTGTGCTGGCACCTAAGAAAATGGATGCAAAAGATTTCAAGGATTTCAGACCTATCAGTCTTGTTAATGCTATTTTTCGAATCTTTACCAAAATTATTGCTTCTAGTGCATGACTCATAATGAAGGATCTCATCTCAAGGCAGTAGAGTGGCTTCATTAAAGGCAGGATAATACAAGACGGTGTGATTATGGTGCACGAAACTATGCATTCTATGGAAAATAACAAAAAGGCAAACATGATCCTTAAGCTTGATATGAATAAAGCTTTTGACAAAGTTTCTTGGGTCTTCCTTGACAGGATTTTATCTAAATTTGGGTTCACAGAAAAGTTTAGAAAAATTGTTAAGTCTTGTATATCTACAGCCAGGTTCTCTGTGGTTGTTAATGGAGAGCCTGTGGGATTCTTCACCAGCAGCAGAGGTCTAAGGCAGGGAGACCCCATCTCCCCCCTACTCTTCATCCTTCTACAGCCTTAGTAGAACAATTAGCAGAGCGGTGGAAGTCGGCCTTTTAAATGGTTCTAAACCCACTTCTCTCAGCCAAGCTGTCTCTCATCAACAGTTTGCAGACGACACCATCCTTCTTCTTCTGGCCTCAGTTGTAGAAGCTAAAGCTATCAAGGCTCTTCTGCAGCTATATGAATCAGCTTCCGGGCAAGAGATCAATTACGACAAAAGCATCCTTTTTTCTTTAACACCCCTCACGGAAAGACAAACAAGATTGCTAAAATTCAGGTCAAAATTGGTACTCTTCCAAAGAACATACTTAGGCCTCCCTCTTGCACGAAGAAAGTCTCTCACATGGTGTGGGATGATTTATTGTGAGATTTCGAAAAAAAATGGCCGGTTGGAAAGGGACCACTCTCTCTAGTGCTTTGGTAAGTGCCTTCTCATTAAAAGCACACTCCAAAGTTTGCCCATATATATAATGTCACATTCAAAATTCCTTCCTCCTTCGAGAGAAAAGTGGAAAGGATTCGAAAAAAAATTTTATGGCAGGCATGGAAGAAAAGTTCAGATTTCACCTTGTGGCACAGGATAAAGTCTCGCACCCCAAAATCTAGGGGACAGTGGGAATAAAAATATTGAGAAAATGAATGAGGCACTCATTGCTAAGATGGGCTGGAGATTGCTTTCGGAGAAACAACCCTGGATTGATGTTATTAAAACAAAATACTTGAATCAGCAAGCTGTTTACTCCTATCTGCATGATGAGCAACTCCCCAATGGTTCCATATTTTGGAATAATCTGGTTAAGAGTAGAAACTTCATTAAGAAGGGAAGCAAATGGAAAGTTGGGGATGGCAGCGACATAAACTTAAGGAGGATAAGCTGGTCAATGATAATCTCTTGGAGAGATTTGGGATTGCTAAGGACAGCCTTATAAGAAAGTATGGAACTAAAGTCAAGGACTACATTGATGGAAATGGCACCAACAAGAATTGGAAAAGACTTACTATGGAGCGTATTGAACTGAAACAAATTATCTCCTCCCTCCAAGACCTTTTAGATCTCTTCCCTTTGTGTCAGTTGGATTCCAAGGATGAGCTGATCTGGAGCAATTCACACGATGGTAAATACTCAGTCAAATCTGGTTATACCAGTCTTTTCCACAGTAACCAATCAGATTTTAACTGGAACTTGATCTGGATGCCTTGAGTTAACCCCAAAATAAATTTTTTTCTTTGGCTGGCCATCAGAGGCAAAATTCTCACCACTGACAATTTGATGAAAAGAGGATTTATCATTCCCAATTGGTGCCACCTTTGTAGGAATAACTATGAAGACATTAGCCATCTGTTCATACATTGTGATTATGCCTTTAGAGCTTGGAACTTTGTCCTTTCCAAATTTGAAGCTCTCTGGGTGATGCCGGAGGATCTTATTCAGCTATGGAATCAATGGAACCCACCATTCAGACATTGTGCTATCAAAAGAATCGGAAATTAGCCATCCCGCATTTAATTTGGAGGATCTCGGGAAGGATAGAAATAATATCGCTTTTAGAAATAAGAAGCAGAATTTTAAATTCACTACTGGCAAGATCTCCTAAGGCATCAAAGAGGACATGGCCAGATTTAAACCTCCCAAGAACAATTGTTACCCGAAAAATGAAAAGCACATCTTATCAAATTGGCAGATCGGATATTGGAGTAACCCCGGGAATAGTGTGGATAGATCTTTGGTTAAATGGCATCCCCATGAATCCAATTGGTTCAAGCTGAACTTTGATGGAGCCTCTAAGGGGAACCTTGGAACAGCAGCTGGAGGAGGAGCAATACGGGACCATAAAGGTAATTTGATTGCTGCATATGCTGGAAAAATGGGAATCCAAACCAATCATTTTGCGAAAGCTTTATCTGCTCTCCGGGGATTGAGAGTCGCAGGCCCAAAATATCCAGAACCTCATTGTTGAAGGGGACTCCTTAATATTATTAAACCGCTTGTCGGTCCTCTTCTCTAGCTGGAATATCAAAGATTTTATCTCGAATCCATAAGCATCAGTCATACCTTCAACAATGTCAGAATCATACATTCTTACAGGGAGGAAACAAGTTTGGCGATGCATTGGCCAATTATGGCATTAATATAAATTTTACTATTTGGGATAATGATAGTATCCCTAATCAGCTTCCAACAACATATATGCGGACCTTCACACGCAAACAATCTCTAGAGATATGCCTTAATCTTTGGAGAAATCCATAAATTCTTCCACATGTCTTTGTTTTAATTTATTTGGCGTGGCAAATGATATCTACTTCAAATGATAGCAAGATTTTGTTTAGGAACTTCAAGTGGAGTTGTCTAAATTTAAAAACAGCGCACGCGGAGGTACTAATAGTTATTGATATTCGGATGCCAAGCTCATGAAAACCGAAGATAACTACAAGGTGAAAGCTGACAGGGAAAGGGTTTTCACGCGCGACTCCACGCAGGCTCAGATCGGCAATCATACAGCCGTTCGTGGGAGGACCAACGGCTACAGTTCCCATTTTTATGCGACCCGCAACAGTGAGAAACGAACCACTCTCAACGCCCAAAGGTATTCTGAAAATTGTTGTAACCAGCACATCATTGTGAAGATGGGAGGGCCTCCCTGCCAGATTGAGCCGTGCGCGGACCCTGACTGGAAAGAAAACACTGAGCTCTGGAACATTCTTAGCATCGGCGGATTCACCAACTTTGTGGAAAGAGTGCAAGGACATGATCAAAGCATCTCTGTTCGCTTTGCCAAGGAGTGGAATGAGAGGACGGTCGACTATGGAGGGCAGAAAATTCTTATTAATGAGGAACTCATAGCCGAAGCGACTGGCCTCAGCTTGGAAGGATACCGCTTCTTCAACAAGAGGGTTATCAAAGAGGTTGAAGAGAGAAGATTTGTGGAGGAGGAGGAGAAGCTTATATTCAACACCGCGGGTCTGCTTGTTAACTCAATTCCATCCCCGTATGATGAAGTCACCCGCATGATGATTCGCTTCATATCCTTGGAAGGCAGGTTTGTTACTGTCCCTGCCAAGCACCTTGTCTTTTTGAATCACTTTCGTAGGAGTAGGTTGGTTTGCTTCCCTCACTATCTGTTAAACTCTCTTGAGCGCTCCATTTTGGAGTTCCAGAAGCATACCCGGGCGGTTCCCTTACACCAAGGGCTTATTTTGCTTATTCACAAGCACTGCCTTATTAAATTCCCCGGTCTCCCTTCCTCTCCCGGCCCGGCTTTGTTGGGTTCCGCTGCTGCCAGTCCTGTCTCCCCTGCTGCCCCTGCTGCTGCCCCCGCCTTCGGTGCTGCTACCCCCATGCCGGCTGCTCATGCTTCTCCTTCTTTTCCTCCTGTTGCTGCCCCTGCCACCCACCCTGTCTCTACCTCTAAACGTGTCACCAGGGCTTCTAGGAGACTCAACCTTGAGTCTCTTTTTGAGAGGGTTGAACCTTTGGAGGACATTGCTCGTGATCTGCTGAACATTAGTAGTGCCAGTCCCCAGGCGGCACCAACGGATAACCCTTCTAGGAGATTGGAGGCCTTAGAGGCTGAGCTTAAATTGCTGAAGGATGAGGTCAAAAACCTTGCTAAGCAAAAAGGCAAAAAAAGCATTGAGGGGAAGGGAGCATTGGCAATGCAGATTGATGACATATACAAAAAAGCTCGACTCCTTAGACTCCCGCCTAGGGAAGATGAAGACTAGGCATGAGTATAATATTGCAGCCTTGTGGCCATCGAGGAGTTCATCGAAGGTCATGCAAGAAGTGTTTCACATCTTAGCGTTGTCCCGCTACACTTTGGGGCAATGAGAAAGAGAGCAAAAGAACCAGAGAGGAGCTCGATAAGACGGATGCTGCTCATATGACCACGCTGGGCATGTATCATGCTTGGAAAAGAGTAAAGATGAGTATTGATCAAGCGGCCAAGAAGTAGTCCCGACTACTTTTGCTGGTCCTTATTGTTTTATTCATCTTTTGTAAAGCCGTAGGCTTGCTGTTTTTGCCGTTGTTTTGTCTTTGTTAAGTCTCGTTTGTGTAGGCATTTGGGCTTCCTTGTTCTTTCTTTGTCAACTTTTGTGCTTTACATCTGACTTCTCTGCTCCTCTCTCTTATTCCGGCTTTTAGGCCTTCTTTTGTACACAAGGGTATAGTCCCTTTCAAAAAACTATTTACCAATATTAAAAAAACACTTAAAATTTTATAATAACTCATTTATGACTAGAAAATTCTTGAATAAAAACTTCAAAATACAATATTTATTTTAATAATAAAATTTTAATGAAATTTTGAGAAAAACTATCCAAGAACGGTCTTAAAGTTCACTTCTTTTTAATTTTCAACGAAATCCCTAATTGAACAAATGTTATTTTACAAGAAACATTACTATACATGACAAGTATTTTAGGAAACATTTCTCAATCCTTGCAAAAATACTACCCATAACTTGTTTCCGCATTTCATGAAAGCATGGTATACACATATTTCACAAATCATTGACAGATCAAAATTTTGAATGACAAAATGATGTCAAACCCTTTTTATTGAGAACTATTTGCTAAAATTTCTTAAATAATATGGTATCATGGACAACATTGATTATTAGAAGTGCAAAAAAATGTATTTTGTTGAAAAGGCTATGGAAAATTCTACATTTACAAAATTTCATAATTTTGGAAGGGATGATGGTGAGAACACATACCAATTTTTAGCACATATAAAAAATAAAAAGGTCTCCTAAAACCTTTAATGTAATTTTTGATTCTTTCCGTTCTCATATTTTACAATGGATGAATGAAGTGTCGCACTTATGCTTAGACGAAGAAAATAGAAAGACAATTATAAAAATATATACTAAAAATGTTTATTTATAGAGATATGCAACCGACACATTCAACTATAACTTTATTTAGCGCGATTTTGAAAAGGCATGCGTAAAACATTATATTTATTTAGATTAAATGGCTAATTAATTACTTGACAAAAGTTACATACTCCAAACGAAGCACATATTTCTAATGGCATGTGTAATTTCAAATGAAAGATTTTACATTATTTAGATTTAATGGCTAATTAATCTTGAGGCCACCATATTATTAATTATAATTTTAACTTTTAAAATGGTCTTTGTTAATAATGTAATTAGTATTGTAAACAATTAATGTAAGAATTTTATAATATTTTTTTATATCATATGATATTTTAATAGTTAGACTCAACAGTAGGGGAAATAATTAAGGCATTGTGGTTGTAAGGATAGATAAATTTTGAAATCCATACACTATGTGTTTTATGGATAAAAGATGTAAATAACATGATATAAGAGTCTAATACAATGTGTTATGAGTTCAATTGGAACACTAATTAGGTATGCAATATATAATGTAGGAGGAAAATTTATGATCGGAATAGAATTGGTTTTATGAGGAATCATTAATGAGTACATCAAAATATACAAGAGCTTTATTTCGTATAATTTTTTTGCTTTTGGGTCGATATGAAGTACTAACCAAATGCTCACGAGGCATAGTGAGGTGTAGGTTGAATGTTTGAATGTTAGCAATATTAGATGTATTTAGCTATACATATAATACAAAGTAATAATATTTAATTTTATTTTATGCGGGAACATGGAACAATCCATTGGTACTAGGATTTGGGTAAAATAAATCCCTTATATAGGTTTAAATATCGCTCTTCAACTACGATCGAACTCACTTTGAAATGCGAGTGATCACACTTCAAAGTTCAAATGATCAAAATTAGAAGTGCGAGTCTATACTTGCACATCTAAGAGAAATCACTCACACTTCAAAGTGCGATCACTTGCTATTTGACATGACATTCTAGTGAATATCTTCGAGGACGTGTACGAGAAAATTTTAATTCCAAGAGGTTCTTTAGGCTACACAAATTTTGAAATTGTAGACTATGTGATTTATGGATAAAATGATACACACATTTGTGGGATCTAAGAGTCAAATACAATGGTTTATATGTAGAAAAAAGGAGTGCTATTTATGTACACAATATATAATGCAACAAGAAAATTTATGATCGGAATAGAACTGGTTTTTTGAGGAATCATTAGTAACTTTATTTAGTATGAAAATAGTCATCTAATAACATAAATCCTTATACAGATACTTGAGGTAAAAGTTTATAAGTGTTATTGTCAAGGATGATAAGTTCTAAAATAGATGACATCTATCTTAGAGTATAATTTGGATAGGATTTTCAAGGTCAACGTTTATTGATTTGAAAAAGGTGATATGCATGAATAGTCATATATGTATGATGATAATAAAATTGATATTTGGCATAAATGAAAACAATCACTTACGTAATGTCTTGAATGCTAGCCATTAAATTTAGATTGAAGAATCCTTTAACGATTAAATTTGAAGGCCGTTAAGATGTTTTTTGTAATTTTAGCCATAAAATACTTACGAATATTTAAAATAACCATCACATGTGATTTGTACATTTAAAATGTGATGTCATTTTTATATATATTTGTATGTAAATTATAATAAAATATATATTAAAAATAATAAAATAAATATAAAATAGTTACAATAAATATGACTTGTAGTTTTCAAAGGTAGTATTAAAATATTACCATCACCCAAAAAATTGTTGGAAATGCATTTGGCTGAAAATTTTAACCATTTGAAGAAGGTTTTAGAGATGTTTATATAACATGTTTTTAAATTTATTTTGTCATTGTGATTTCAAGCATTTGTTTAAACATTGGAATTTTTATTGGTATTTCTCATTTTCAAATTCTCCATAGGTTTAAGATTTAAGTGTCAATGTTACTAATTTTCTCTTTTTTATGTGTGGATACAGTTGAAAATGAAATTTTTATTCTAAGAAGGAATATATGTGGATGTATTCTCCGAATATGTGATAGTTTCAGAGGACTAATTTATCCATCAAGAGCTATACTCAATTATAGAGAAATGGTGTCTATCTTCTTCACCTGTCACAATAAGTATTGTATTCAATGGAAGAGTGAGACTTATATACACAATTGATGGTTGTGAAATAGTGGAAGGAAGTGAAAACAAGGGATACTTTATCTAATAGAAAAGGAAGTGAATGATTAAGCATGCGATTCTAAAAATTTCATATGTGGGGGTTGATGGCATAGAAAACATCATGAGTAGTGACTCAGAGGATAAATTTGATGAAGATGTGTATAATTAATGCATTCACCATAAATTCTATCAGATATGATATACTTCAAAATTATGAGCAATATATAGATAAATTGAAGTTATGTGTAAAGGATATATGCCACTATGCATGGTATAGTTGTCAAGGAATTCCAAAGAGCACCTATTATGGATATAAAAATATTGGATGAAAGGAAAAAGGAGGGAAGTATATTGAAAAAATGAAAACAAAACAACTACCAAGCGGTGTCACAAATATTATATTGATATACAAAACAATGGAAATTATCATATATCATCGACATGTCTTGTTAAGTGAGATAGGATGATACTAAAGTAACAATGAAACTATTACCTGCATGTTATAGTTATGCTTACATCCTTAAAAAGTGTAACAAGGGCCTTTCACTATTGAACCTTCCTCAAATTTCATAGTCAAACCTCTGCAAAATATGGCAAGAACATTTCTCCCATGTTTCAATCACAACTGGATAATACTTCAAGTGACAACAAAAATCACATGTTTTTGCATTTACATCCATGCTAGATGGAAACACTTGTTAGATGGAAACCACAAGATCATGGGTATCAACAAAACAAATATGTTTAAATTCCATGTCATTGACAACATTCTCATCATGGAGTAAAAAACATCATTTATGGATGCCTTATGGTACCAACAATTTGAGATCTATTAAAATGTGGATGAGGAACCTTTCTTTCTTGAAGGGACCCTTCAAAGGACTAAAATAGATGGTAGATATATATGGAGGCATTTAGGAATACATCACACAATGGGGAAAGATTTCAAAATATGGTGGATAAGTATTCTTGGTTATGACGATTACATATTGGAAAAATATTCTACATGCCCTAGAGAATCCCTTTGTAAATTGTTTCATGATGAGGAGAGATTGTTTTTTGTAAAAAGAAAAATCATGATAGCACAATTTATGATCAAACATGGTGCACCACATCTTGACATGGATATAGTAAAAAAATGTACTTTCAAATATGAAAATATATGTTGTGACTAATTATGATAGACGTCGAGATGAATTTAACCCAAGAGTGGATATGAATGGTGGGCATATGATACTAGTAAGAACAACTAATGACAATGTACCTATTTGGATGGGCAAGGTAGAATTTATTCTAATACAAGGTGTTCGAAAAAGGATGAAAGATAAGCTTACATTGGTGGGAACCCATAGGAGAAAAAAATACGAAAAAGAAAGGTGTTAGGAATGACTAAAGAAAAAGAAATGGAGGTGAAAATCTAGTGACACATGAAATGTTGATATAGACAAAGTCATTTGGCCATGGAGGCCAAGAAAATTATGGAAAGGAGATCAAATTAATATACTGAATCAGGGACATTATGGTATCAAGACATACCTTGTAAAAATTCAAGAACAATAATTAATGCATTGTAGTTAAAATTGGCTTAACTAGTAACCCTTGAGAGGGATTAATCCTTATGTAATTTTTAATATATTTATCCTGATGGAATTGATTTCCTATGGAAATAAATTTTCAAATCCATGTTTCAAAAAAATGTTTTTAACGTAATACTTAACTCTTCTTTGTTCTTTATGATTTTTAGAATGAAAAGCATAAATCTAGTTCACATTATTTGAATTTTATTCTATTTTAAAATTCCTAAAGAACAACTAAATTCTATTACAATGATTTCCATTTTACAAAGTTGATCAAATAAATGTTAAAAAGATGTATTCTAGTGCCCACATGGCTTTTGTATCTTAGTAGCAAAGTGAGGCTTATATGACTTAGTGACCGCTTAGCTTATTTTTCTTAGAAACCATGAGGTTTATGTAACTTAGTGGCTATTAGGATTATGTAACTTAGCGACCCTAGGATTATGTAACTTAGCATCCACTAGGCTTATATATTTTCCTTCTATTAGGTTGATGTAATTTTGTTGTAGCTAGGCTTATGTATCGTAGCGGACACTAGCCTTATGTAGCTTAGCATTGGGTAGGCTTATGTAACTTTCTACCTCTAGGATGGTGTAACTTTATAGCCAGTAGGATTATTTCACCTAGCGGAAGTTATTCTTATGTAAGTTAGTAGCCGCTAGCCTTAAGTAAGTTAGCAAATGCTAGGATTATGTAAGTTAGTGGTGTTAGGATTATGTGGGGAACCTAAAAATAACAAAATAGTAATCCTAAAATAACGAAATTGAAATCCAAAAATAAAAATTTAGAAATTGGATTCCAATAGTGGCGTAATTGGAATCTAATAATAGTGATATTGGAATCGAATATTAGCAAAATTTTAATCCAATAATAGTGATATTAGAATCCAATAATAGCGAAATTGGAATCCAAAAATAGCAAAATTGAAGCTCGAATAAGTCCACTAACAACAATATTGTAATCCAAAATTACTACTAATGGAATCCAATAATAGTAATAATAATATCTAACATAGATGAAAATGGAATCCAATATATGCAAAAATAGAGATACATTTCTTCAAAAGCTTGTAATACTTGAGTCCATATTTACTAAAATAAGCATTATGCACACATAATTAGAATAAAATAATATTTTATTATCTAATGCACATCGATAATAAATGCCACATCAACACAAGTCAATATCTATATCTCATCAAAAAGCATAAGTTAAAAAATACAATTGTTGAGGGAAAGTCTCCATGCATCGATACATCATTTACACAATATCACACTTCCTCTTCACAATAACTATATATAATATCATGAGATATAAAACTAGAAGCTTCAATTCTTACTCTATGTTGTTGATCTCGGCCTCTATTATGTATCTCCAACTAAATCTATAATATATTAATCCCAACCATCTGCTATGTAAATCAACCCTATTGCTCCACGTATTTAACAAAAACATCCTAAGATAAATCTCTTCCTTCTGACTTGTCTTTCTCGCTAAGTATTTGAATGAGTCTCATCTCACTCAATAAATAGCACAATACACGTGGCTACTATAGTAGCCACCAAATCAAACAAATGGGCATGCTCACTCACAATATCATCATCTCTCTCTAGCATACCAACTCCCATGAGCACATTTGGAGGCACATTCCACATCAATATGTCTATCAAAGAATCTATAATAAATGACCAATAGGCATCACGTGAAATCAAAAATCCCACCATTAGTTACTACACACCTTCACAATATATAATAACCATACAAGAACTAACAAATAACAATAAATAATACTTATGTTTCTCTCGTGTCGTTACTACACCATCTACGTCGAAGGTAGGTTCCTGCCTCTCTACTCCTCAAACTAGCGGTCCCTCTTCCATATTCACCACTAGTGGAAATAAAAACACCCATCGATGTGTCATCCACCACTCACTATCATCCTGGGTGCACCCCGCTTCATCAACTCAGTATAGGCTTTATAACCACATTTGCCTCATCTAGACTAGGATGCATTAGTCATGCTCTGTCGGACTAGGCCTCACTCTTAGTCATCTTGTCACTCTAGCAGATCTCAACCATATATATGGATTTCGTGGCACATACTTAGCCTAAAAACTTTAGACACTCACTCTCCTTGGAATAACTTTGTCACCCATGAAAGCAATCCTCTATCCACATAGTTTTCTCGAATACACCAAAAATCCACACCATCCTCTAACTATCCACCATAATCTCTATACGGTCTCTATATAATGGCCCTAGGGCCCATCTGATCTAGCATCAACTTGTAAGTGGTTTTATTCATCCTCTTGCTATGAGTGCTTACCCACCTTGATAAAAATTTCTCGGAGTCAAGCCAAATTGGCGTGACCCACTCGGTGGCCTCAATATCTCAATGTGCTCATATGCCTTTACATGTAACAAAGTCACGGATCCTAGTCCACTCCCAGATCCTTCTTCAAGTGAATATGTACACATATCTATACAAGTGGGCCAATACACACCATGCACATGTATACATTGTCTCATGCTCCTTTATACTATTAAAAATATAGTGCATCTTGTACAATATTGTAACTTTGTCACACTCGACTTCCATTGATGACGTTATAGGAAATACACTAAAATTCCACAACCATAAAACACTGGATCTCAATATCGCATCTAAACTGATATGAGTCTCTACTTGTACTCATGTCCTTGTAGACTACCACCTAGCTGCCCTCATTTGCCTTTGGGAATCCATTATATTCATCACATGTACCATCTCTCCTATAATAGGTTACCATAATATCTTGTATACATCCTCCAAGGTCACTTTCATCTAACAAGTAGGCAACTATAATGTACACATATCTACACACCATTTATCGCATAAGCTTATCAACATAGGAATATTATGGGTACTTCCCCAAATTTAGTGATGTGCTATATGCTAGCATGGTCCAATATATCTCATTTTGCATCTGACAACCCCAAAGTAAGCAATGTACTCAAATAAAGCCCCGCCCAAAACTCTCTAGAGTTTATAACCCTCTCAGTATAACACAAACAATAACCAAATTGTTCCATTAGTAGACACTATAAATAATGTAAGATTCGCTTATCATAACATAAAGCTGATCATAATATCAATAGGTCATAAGTACCATGCCCAATCCTTACCATGAGATGTTAGTGTGTAGGAGCAGGTCAAGGGCACCTAGAAGCAAGTTGCTAACACCTAAAACTGGGTGCTAGTGTGCCCAAGGAAAGAAATTCCCTGGATGCTTCTTCCCAGGTGAAAAATGCAAACAAAAATACAAAAACATAAAATTTCCTAAAATTTACTAAATAGACATAATTGAATTTTTTATGTAAAATAATCACACTTAACAACTCATTTGTCATCTGTGAAACCACAACCGCATCTACTCTCTCAAATCTAGTCAAACTCGCTACTCTAACACATAGAATTCTCATAGCTCGAGCTCTAAATATTAATAAATCTTGATGAAAATGAAATACTATTCACTTTTTCACTATCCATATATATTGTAATTCCACTTTTTCCTATAATATAGTTACTATTTCTAATCATTCATATAATTAATACACATTACACTATTTCAATCATATCTCGAGCCTTGTAACTTTGTTTCTCTCGCCACTTGTTCCATACTGATATATAATTTTCTCTATCATCAAACCATAAAAATTTCAACATATCATCTTCACATCTAAAACATGTGCTATTCAATATCTATTCATATTTCAACTATACTATCAAATACTATTTCTTATTTACTATTACAAAATCTTATATATCTTTCTTTTGGCTTCATGCTCAAGTCTATTCCCTTAACCCTTTCACTGAAATGGAGGCATACAATCGGGATCATCCCATAATCCCTCTCAAGTTACAATACAATCAATTGACACTCTAACATATTACTATTACAACTTTCTCTGATCTCATTCAAACAAAGGAACAATCATTCTATACTACAATCAATACTTTCTACTATTTCAAATCTATTCCCCCAAATGACCTAATCTAGGGGAAAAGAAAAAAATATATCTCTATGAGTAATTTACTAAGTACAAAATCTCAAAGCAATCTTCTATCATTCAAATAAAATCAATCAATCGGTTCAATAAACACACTTACTATATCTCCCAAATGACCTAACTTGGGAGCTACATTACATTATTATCACTTCTAGATGACCTAACTTGGAATCCATCTAGAATTATTCAAATTGGAACAATTTTTACTATAGAAGTGTATGTAATGAGATGTCATTTCCTATCCTATACTTGTAGTGCCCACTTCCCTTCGACACCTTTTTGTTATTGATTATGATACTGTCAACTATACTTATGGATATTATTGTAGCTTTTGATTTAGCATGATGATTAGATGTTAGATATACTAGACTGTTGTTGATTCGATTCATATATGATGCATGTGGATTATTAGAGACATTTTATATTGATGTTGATATCTGTTGACATGGTTATTTATATATATTTTTGACATGCGACATCCATCACCACACTGCGTAGGCTTTGATAATTGAATTAATGTTGTGATCATTTTGACATGGATGAAACGTTGGATAGAAATTTTGCTAGAAACTTGTAAATGATATCGTATTTTCCTAGATGATATTAATTCATATATATAGATGATCTTAGATTTATATTGCATATTTTGGCATAGATGTTTTAATGCGGCCACAAGGCCGAAGGAGGTATTTTTGTGTTTTGCAAGTAAATTTATTCACAACAAACATCGGGGATTGGAGACCAACCACATTGGAATTCTAGATGAATTCAACAAGGGTCACCATGGCAACATGTAATTGTGTGTGTGTTAGAATTATTTGGCTAGGGGAAAAGTGTGACCAAGGGGACATGTGTTGTCTTTGGTTTTAGTTTCCCTTTTATTTATGTTAGTATGTGTTTCTTTTGAGTGATGTAATTTACTTGTTTAATTATTTAGATTTTGATGTATGTTTTCCCCTTTATCTTAGTGGGTCTAAGTGTCTTATTAAAGTTAATAAATCTTGTCCTAAACTAATTAAAGATGTGACCAAAAGAAGTTCATTTATTAGACTTGATTTTCTCTTGGATTTTGTGTTGTGTGTTGAATGCTTGAGATCTTGAGTGTTGTACACTCTACCCTTCATGGGAAACTCGAATTTGGCCTTAAGGGCCAATTTTGAAGGCTTGTGGGACAAGTTAAACTTGTCCCACACCTCTTAAATTTCCATACCAACCCTACCTATGGGTTGGGGGTCAAAATTAGACCCCATTAGGTGTTTTGGGAAGATAAAAAGGTAAAATGTTTATTGCACTTTCTTTCAAGTAATTAAGTTTGTCCTTAGGGGTGTGGGCTTAGATTGTGTGTGTAAGTAACTTGTCATTCCTCTCACCCACCAATTTATGGTGCATTGGGGTTGAGGTTTGACTTCTTAGGTGGAGTTGAGGATGAGTTATGTG
>CM031239.1:396745479-396853669 GCA_018340775.1 Taxus wallichiana var. yunnanensis | reverse complement strand
ATCTATTAGCTCCTTAGAATATCAATTCACTTCATTAGATTGATTAAGCCTTTCAAAATCCTCCCGGACACCTAATTTCTCTCTAAATAGGATTAATTGCCCTCTAAACATGGTTAGCTAGTCTTAATCATGATCAATCTCTCCTAAAACTAGTCAAATGTTACTTTGTCTTGCTAAGTTACTTGTTGACTCCCTTTTAGTCCCACATGCTTAAAAAACCCCCATTTCCCAAATGGAAAACTATAAATAGCCTACTACCCCCTCTCATTTCTAAGAGAACTTCTTCCCTCTAACCTAAACTACAATATTATTGCTAGTATTAGGAGTTTCATTCCATTATATTGAGATATTTGATTTTCTTTTGCATTTCTATCACACAATACTCCGAGTAAATGGGAAGAACCATTGGCCTTAAAGCCATTAATGGTGACATCCCATTCTCTTGAAGCATAAACCAATTGCTTAGATCCTTTTTGGTTCATTTACTTGAAGATTTCAAGAATAGAGGTTAACTTCATTTGTTTAAATTGGTTGTTTACTTCAAGCCTAACGAATGCAAATAGAATTCCTTGCTCATTTATTATCATATGGCCCATTGAGGGGAAGTTTTCACAAAGCTTTGGGGTTCTTGAGTGTTTCTTACCCCATTTCAATAGCTCTTGCAAAACCTTTCATTGAACACATTTGGCATGCCCAGGTGGGACACTTATGTCCATCCTCCATTAATGGAGGTATTTTGAGTTCTTCAAAGTTCATTTACAAGTTTTTAGTTAAAACAACTTGTTATTTTCTCATTTCTATTTCTAACACTAGCTAAATCACACTTATTTGCATATGTTTTGTGGGTTTGAACTAGAAATAGGATACTTTGACTAACAACTAACTTGTTTTCTCTTAAAAAAATTTGAATCAGTGAGTTTTATAGGTTTTTCATAAGGTACACATAGGTGTTAAGGGGGTGCATCCACGTTGAAACCCTAGCATTCCCATCGGAACAAGCGTGCACTTGTCTGGATGTACTTATCATTAACAAGTTTTCTCTGCAGGGGACACACACACGTCTATGTCGGTGGGTCCACATCACCATCTCTTTGGGTCATTTTGTGTTTGTGTAAATAACCCAACTGTGTAAAAATTTGAAACTATTTATTTTATGCTTGGGCGCGTCTCCGTTGAACCCTAAGTGTCCATGTTGAGTTGCAAGTGTCTTTGTCTTTTTGGATGCGTCTGTGTCTTTGGGTATACTGTGGATTTTATTAATTTTGTTTTGCAGGCATATCTATTGAGTTAGATGCGTACGTATTTGCCTAGTGTGGCTGGTGTCGGTTTGGGCATGAGGGTGTCTGTGTTAAAATTGAAAAATTTTCTACAGTCTGCAAAATCTTTTTTTGATCTTTGTTGTAGGTTTCTAGGACTAACAAATTAAATACAAAGTTTTCTTTGGTATTTCAGTTTGCATAGTTAAGTGTTTTCAGTTCTTAGCTTAAACTAGGTTTGTAAAAGTGTGTATTCTCTCTCATAATGCCTTCAAAGGAAATCTTGGAGATCAGAAACACTTATACAAAACTTGTATCAAGTGTTCAAAACACTTGTTTTATAAAGGATAAAGTAAAATTTCATGTCATTTAGTAGGATTTTTCACATTGTGTATGCTCTTCCTTCGTGCCTATTGGTGATCTTAGGAATCAAAAGAAAGTTGTAAAGTTCTCTTTGTTGACATCAATCTGCGAATCTGGAAAATTACTAAAAAAATTTCTACAAGACCCAACGCTTGTAGACGAAAGGCATAAAAATAAGACAAAAAACTTCTAATACACATGTTTTATGCGCAGGTTGCCAAAAGGTGTGCTACTTAAAACCACATTAAGTTAAGCACCAAGATAAAAACATACCATTTTCATCACATTGTATTACACATTTCGGAAAGGTACGTCCCTATCCACTTAAGCGGGAGCATAACCCCTTTGGCATAACGCCTTAAGCTAAAACAATGGGGGTGGTTCTAGGAACCCTAAAGTAATCCACCGTTGAGTAACCTTGTGGATGAAACAGGAAGCACTCTGCTCACCCACATGACCAGCTTTTTCCTTGTGAGTTAACGTTACAAGTTTTACGTATGGCGGCCCGGTGAGAGTACACATGGATGCATTTATTACCAAGTGCTTGAAGGGGGTAAAGTAAAGCTGAGATACTCCTAAGGTATTCGGGGTGACTATTTGGGTAAATCGTGCTTACTTAAGACAACTTTGTAACACCGGTTAAAAGAACTTATTTAAGGAAGCCATTCTGCTTGAAGCCCACTTTGCTAGTCCATTTTGCATCAAGCCATCATGAAGTGAAAACTCATTTGGAATCTGAACCTTGTTTTTTAAACAAGGAAAAGAATCATTGTAAGTTTTATCTAAGTGTCTTTCATCACGAAATTAAACTACGTCCCACTTTAGCTCAATTTTATTCTTGTCTTCGGATGAGGCGAAACTCTACCCAAGTGGTGCTTAGTTTTTTTTTCATCTTTTGATCTATACCCTTGCATTTTCACTACCCATTCTTCAGGGTGAGAAAGGTTCATACCTTACGCATTTTATCGAGAGATAGTGCTCGCCACTTTTTTCTATTTATGCCCATCCATGTTTGCAATTTGGGTTGTTAAATGTCTAAAGTGCGCAGGTACATTATTCGTATCTTTGATCAAAGTTCTTCAATATTGATTTCAATATTATCTTCACCACTGTGAGTTCGAGATCATCATTTTCTCTTCTTGAGTTGATAGTTTTGTTCAAATTCTAGACACACAATCTTGGTACTTACATCGTGTTCTCATTTTTATGAGAAAAGCGGTATAAGTCCCTTTATTGTGTGGTTACAATACTCACACAATTAAAAACTCCTTGTTATACTTATCACTTAGTTTTAGTTTTGACATCATCTAAGTCTTTTTAAATAGTGTCAATAACACCTTATATATATCGTGATAAGGTTGTCATGATACTAACACCTTGCTTGCTTGGTAAATGTATCACAATGACATTGTTACGCTATATCTAGTCCCGACTTCCATTTTTTGAAGGTTTGGATTTCATCGTCATTCAAAATGGTTTTAGTGTACCTCATCAATGGACGACGTCAACACCACATTAGTACTTATGCCTTGTTAGAATTCCAACTTGACCTACTTATTGATATGATATTGGCACTATCTATTTTAGGGCATAGGCTTGGTAGCAAAAAAATTGAGTGATCATTACATTTAGGTGTGCATATGATTGTTCCTTGATAAAAAATGACTACATAACACTGCATCTAGGATACACTATGGTATAGTTCAAACATCACCTTGAATGGCTTCCAAAACCATACACTTAGGGGTCATGCTAGCTACATACAAATGTCGACTAGTAATGCCTAAAATTGCAAAGATGGAAACCAAATCAAACAAGCATGACATAGGAGAAAACCCTTTGAAACCTTCCCATTTAGCGGCAACAATTTAGCACCTCTCTTTTCTCAAGTCAAGGATGCGGAGCCATTAATTGATCATAGCGGAGAAGATTTGGACTCTTTCGAGAGAATAATAGAGGTTAGACCTAGGTAGATTTGATGAAATCCTATATTATAATAAAGATCAAGTACTTACAAGAGTCTTAGAATTAGGAGCTAAACTTCCACAAGAGTGTAAAGAAGAAACAAAGGTCATTAACCCTAAACTAGGAGAGTGAAGATTCCTCTTAGACATAGATAATCCTTTTGATGTGGGATATGCTTCCACTTCTTGGCAACATAAGGCCACTATCGAAGGGGACCCATCATGAAGACCTCACTATAAAGCTTCACATAAAGTGAAAATTGAGTGTAAAGCTTCCCCTCTCTGAAATTTGATAAAGAAGAGGACCCCTGGTTGAAGAGGAGATCCTTCAAAAACATATCTTGAAGTTGAGCCAGAAGCTAGCAAACTTAGGCTCTTCAAGAAGAAACATATACAAAGATAAAGACAAAAATAAACCTAGCAAGTTTCAATTTGATCCACACACAGACCATACCTTTAAAGTGACTCAGGTACAAAGACCAATGTCACCTACTAAAGAGAAACTCATTCAGAAAGAGTTACAATCAATGAAAAATACACTTACTACATTACAAGAGGGAAATGTAGGTCAGAATAGAAAATATTCATATGAAGAACTATGCCCTTACCCCTTTGATAAGGACATGTTATAGTAGCCTTTCCGAGAACACTTTACCATTCCCAAGTTTGATAAGTATAAGTGCAAAAGTGATCCTTGTGATCATATAAAATACTTTTACATGGCTTTCCAAGAGGTCAAATATAGCGATAATTTCTTAATACAAATTTTTCCTCACAGCCTAAGAGCCATGGGATTTGAATGGTTATATAGCATACCTAAGGGCTCCATTGAAATGTGGCCCGCATTAGCAAAAAATTTATAAGGTATTACTCCTATAATATGGAAAGTGACATCACAATGAATGATTTATGCAATAAAAAAAAAAACCCAATGAGACGTTTGTAGGATTTTTATAATGATGGTGCCGGTTAGCCAATCATTTTCCTTGTGCATTACTAAAAAAAAAACAGCTAGTGAGCATATTTTTTCCTAACTTAAACCCAAAAATAGCCTTTCATTACTGCTGGATGCACTATGGCTCAAAATTTGAAGAGGTCATAGAGAAATGCGGTCAAATTGAGAAAGCCCTCATTGCAAAGGGAACGCTTAATTCTATCGTTAAAAACAAACATGAAGCCAAATCCATGACAACCCTAAATTCTTCAATAAGAACAATCATGTTGTTGGTGATGGTATTACAAACTTCAAGAGAGTCAAACCATGCAAACATGCCCACTTTTAAAGCTTTCACAAGGACCTTGTCCCAAATCAGCTTCAAAATGTATGTTTACATCCTTAACGAAATCCTTATATGCCATCCTAAAACAATTAGATGATGCAAAAATGGTGGAATATCCAACTATGATGGTACCATACCCAAAGGATGCTCTAAAACCTGGTTGGTTCAAAGACCATGAATATTGCGACTTCCACCATGTTAAAGGACACAAGACAGATAGGTGTTTGAGACTGTGCCATTACATACAAGACCTCATTGAGGAAGGAAAGATCATTGTGGATTCTCCCCCTGAATCCGGAAAAGGTCCAAATGAGAAAATGGGTATCTACAAAGAACCTTTTCCTAATCATGCAGATAAAAATAAAAGGAAACCAGATCATGGGAAAACCTCCAACAACTATAGAACTATTGCTTATGTTTACCCTATAAATGATAGTCCTTTTGATTCTCTCATAGGATGTATTAGCTCATCTAATGAACAGATCAACACCATCTAGATTTTAGAAAAAAGTTACACAGTAGGGATGAGATGTGCCCACTTAGTCATACCATATCCCATGCCTATCCCTCAGGAAGGTCAGTATAATTTAATAGATTAGTTAGAGAAAACACCTGTTAGGATATCTATTCTCAATCTCCTCAAAATATCTAATGCCCATAAGAACATACTATATAAAACATTGCAAAATTTAGGGGTTTTGACAGATGTAGACCCCACAAACCTCCAAGCCATGATTGCACACCTAGACTCCAATGATCATATTACTTTTGATCACACTGCAATCCCTGCATAAAAACCCGGAACATAACTTACCCTTGTATCTTGAAGTGGTGGTTACACGTTGTAAAATCAATAGGTACTTGTGGATGGTGGATCTGGTCTAAACATTTGCACTTTGAAGTTTGTTAAGCAACTAGGTCTCACAATACCAATCTGGCACTATGATAATTCTTCACCGGGAACTCCTCGTGCTATGATTATTTACTAATGCATAGCTTTTAGTTTGGTGGATGAAATATGGAAACACAACAACAAACATAACACAAGAATACCATAGACTATGATAAGAAGAAATGATGATAAATGTGAAATATTAGTATAAATTATAATATCAACATGAAATTGTTACAATCTCACCCATGAGGTACTTCAAGTGTTACTAACTTCACTTGCCTTCCAACAATAACTATGGGAGAAACTTCACAATTACACCTCTTAATGGCTTCTTTAACACACCTTCTAAATGATGGCTTCCTTTACACACTTACTCATACAATATTTCTCACTACTTCCTTCTATGCTAAATGAGGGGGTGGCCTCTTTATTTATAGGAATTCAGGCTTATCCACCCTATATCTAAGATATGATAGGAAATTGCTTCCACCAATCATATTCCATGCCTAAACTCTTGCCTTTACATGTAGGATTATCTTCTAAGATAGGATAAACCTTATCATCTCACATGGGTTCAACCTTTTAAGACTTTTCTACAAATAAAATACACAAAATATTTATGACATCACTCCTTTTCCTTATTATAAATATAATATTTCTAATTCCTAATCATGTAGACCCTACTTCTCTACTTACCCTAACTTTGACATTTTAACATTACTGGACCACTTACGACAAACATTTACTTTTACCATAACATTCTTTTTGTACTTTGACTATTACCGTACTCTACTTTATCGGTGGCACCGTACTAACGGTGTTGTTATCTTCTATTGGACACTACTGCTAATTATACTTAACAACAATCTATTCTTAATAAATACATTAATAAAATAGAAATTACAGAGGAAAATTTTAATGTTGACATTTTCCCCTTCCTAGCTTCTACTCCGTCCCGGAGTGGACTCTTATGGACATTCTCAAGCCTGGTGCCCGGAAAATCTTTAACTTGTCATGGTTGAACCATTTTGTAATGGGAGTGCCATCCAATTCCTCTAGTCGATATGTGCCATTTTCATGCAACTACTATTTGTAGGGCCCCATCCATTTTGGAAGAAATTTTATGTCTTCTTTTTTGCATCTAGAATTATATACTAGAACCAAGTCATTCACATGAAATGGAGACCAACCGATCTTTTGATCAAAGTATTCCTTCGCTTCATTTTCTTCTTATAGCTTGTATCTTTTGTTATTTCCCTCATTTCCTCTAGAAAATGAAGATGTACCAACCTTTCTTTTTATCGAATCACTTTCATCCATGCTTTCGCCATAACTCTCACAGTGGGAATATCAAACTCAATAGGAAGAACTAGATCAATGCCATAAGCCAACTAAAATGGGGAGCATCCTATTGCTGACTTTGATGTTGCCCTATATGCCCACAATGTTGCATGAATCCTTTTATCCCATTTATGTACTGCAAGGTTGTATCTTTGCTAGAATTTGACACAACACAAAATTTGTTTGTTCCACTGCCCATTTTTGCTCGGCTTGTATGTTGTTGCCTTCCCGTGCTTCATAGAAAACTTATTGACTAGGGCTTCTACCACCTCATTAATGAAGTGGCTTCCCCGATCACATTACAATTTCTAATGGACAACCAAATCTGGTGACAATGTGTTCATATATGAATCTTTCCACTTCATCCATGGAAGTTTTTTTCAATGGCCTAGCTTCAAACCACTTGGTTAAATAATCTGTGGAAACTACAATATACTTATTTTGGTGTGGGGTAGTTGAATTGGACCTACAATGTCTATTCCCCACTTTTCAAAGGGACCAAGTGGAAGAATAGGGCATAATGGAGCTGATGAAGTCTTACGCTTACCACGTGTTTGAAAAATATCACATGTCTTACAATAATTATAACAATCTCTAAAAAGAGTGGGCCAGTGATAACCTACATCTAAGATCCTTCTCGCTGTAAGTTGTCCAGAGAAGTGTCCTCCACATGTACCATTGTGGAATTCTTCTATCATCTCCTTCCCTTGATCACATCCAACTTCCTCTTGTATTATCCATCAGGTCCTATTCGAAATAATACTCCATGTAGAATAGAATATGGATGACTGGCTTGAGTAATCTTCCTCTTAGTCTTTGCATTGGCACCATCAGGAAACTTGAATTCATTCAGATAATTCAAAATATCTATGTATTCACTAGGGATTGTGTCAAGGGATAAAAATGTTGCATCTGGGAAATCATCATCATCACAAGATGAACCTAAACCATCATAGGCTCGAGAGAGTGCATTTGCATTGACATGCTTCTTTCCTGGCCTATCTATAATATCAAATTCAAATTCTTGTAGAAAAATTATCCATCTTGCTATCCTCCCTGATGGGTTAGGCTTATTTACAATATATTTTAGAGCTTGATGATCTATACAACTATAAATTTCTTCCCTAGAAGTAATTTCTAAACTTATTTACAAAGAAAATGATAGCTACAACCTCTTTTTTAGTTACAAAGATAATTTACCTCAAACTGCTCATTTGTTTTCTTCCAAAGTAAACTTGATGATCATTCCCATTTTCATCTTTTGGGCTCAGAGTACTACCTAGTGATACATTTGAGGCATCAGTATACACAATGAATGGTTTTCTCCAATTTGGATTCTTTAAAATAGTTGAAGACACTGGGCTTCCTTCGGTTGTTCAAAAGCTTCATGCACCTTATTTCTGGTTCATAAGTAACATCCTTCTTCAAGAAATGGGTTAGTGGCTGTGCAATCTTTGAGAAATTATTGATGAACCTTCTATAGTAACCACATGGCCTAAAAATGATCTCAACTTACTTCTATTCATAGGAAATGGTAACTCTTTGATTTTTGAAACTTTATCGGATCGCATTGCAATACCATCTCTGGATACAACATGCCCTAACAAAATGCCTTTAGAACATCCAAAGACACACTTTGTAGGGTTTAGTGAGGCTTGTGCTTCATCTAACATTTGAAATGTTGTCTCCATCTCAGTGCGCAGTGTGGTCCATCTTGCTCCCATAGATGCAAAAATTATCTAGAAATACTCGATGAAGTTTCGACGTAGGGTTCAAACACCCTATTCATCGAAGCATTTGGAAGCGTTGTGGGAGCATTAAACAACCCAAAAGGCATAAATCTATAAGCAAATGTTCCCCAAGGAGTGGAGAACATGGTCTTCAAACTGATCTTTCTCTCGCTATATGGACTTTGTTATATCCATTATATCCATCAAGAAACTATAACACTCATGGCCACTACTTCATCCATGATCTAATCTGAGAATGGAAGAGGGTAATGATATTTCTTTGTTGCCTTATTGAGCTTAGTAATAAACAAAAATGCATAGCTTCCCATTCTTTTTTTATTGAGATCATAATGGGAGAAACCCATTATGAATTCTCGATAGCAAATATGAATCCGCATCGTGCAACTTATCTATTTCTTCTTTTCAGTCTTGGAAAAATTAGGATTCATTCTATAAGGCATTTACTTTATGGGCTTAGCACCATCTACCAGCTCAATAGAATGTTGTACCCAAATTACTTGACGGATTTCCTTGTAATCAAAAGTGAATATGTGTATGTACCTTCGAAAGAGTCTGGAGGTAGGATTCCTTCTCACTCTCCATCACAAGATCACCAATATTTATTTGTTGGAGACGATCATCAATTTCTTCTTCGAGATAATTTTATGGGTTCATGAGTCGGTGTGACTAGAAGGATATCTATGACCGAAACATCAACCTCACTTTCTTCATCTTCGGTGTCCACTTCACCGGTACTCGAGTAATCGGAGGATGTCAAATCATCGGTTTCATCACTTGAATCCACAAGTTCTACCTTATGATGCTTTGAGGGATAGTGTTTATCTTCACCCTCTCTCTACCATGTCCAAGTGTCATAAAGCCTTCATTCCATTATTTTCTTGCATGAACTCTCCTTAGCCATGGTCTTCCCAACAAAGCATTGGGTACGCAATAAGTAACATTTTTCATCACCTAAAATTCTAGCACACCTACAACACCCATAACAAATATTTCCACATTTTAAACTACACCTTCTCGGTTTAGTTTTTCCCTTATTTAATGATCTTAACATAAGTGTTGGGCGATCAATTTTTAAACCCAACATATTCATTACAGACTGGTCATTACATTAACTGCAACACCTCCATCAACTAAGACATCATGAATTGAAATACCATTACATAATACCTCAGCTTGTGGAGTGTAGGGATCCACCTCTACCTCCAAAACAGGGACCTCAACCTCCTTCCTTCGTCAAGCATTGAGTCCACTTCGCAGCTCTCACCTCTTCTTAGAAGACATAGCCAAGAGTTGACGATATGTAATATTTACTGAGCCTTTTGGATAGATCTTTTAAGAAAGAGTATGGTCCTTGCCCCGTGAAATCGAGAAAATCCTACACACCCAACTTTCTTCTCCTATTTTTCTTACTAGTTTCTCCTTTCATCTTCTTAAGATCATTTCCATCTTGGTTATCTTTTTTTTTCTTTCTTTTTGTTACAAACACATCTACTTCATTATTTATGCTCTTATCTACTACATCAAAAGAATTCACAGGTGCTTTTCCTTTATCATTATCTCTTGTACTAGATGTAGAAGCTCTATCTGGACAATTATACTTATAATGACCCTTTTTATAACAACCATAACATACAACTTTAGAAATATTTCTTTTTAGACCTCTATCTCCTCCCTGAGAACTAAATTCTTTTCCTTGAAGAAGATTAATAGTTAATTGGCCCATCTTCCTGAGAATATCTTCATACTTAGTAGATGTACTAGGAGAAATATTTGTGCTCACCGAGAGTGGTTGTGGATTCTAGACCAAAGGTGTTGGTGTAGTCTCTACTTTAGCAACAATTTCTTTGGGCTCCTCTTCCATATTTTCTTCTTGCCTTCTTGCAATCTCCTTTGCTTGTTCAATGGTAGTTGGGTGGGAATACTTCACTTGTTGTCTGATCTGGTTTCATCCCAAGAATAAAGTTCTTACAGAGTAGATTATCCATGCCATTCATCAACCCATCCGCTAATCCTTCCTTCTGGATCGGGCATCGAGCTTCCTCCTTAGCTCTAGAACATGAGCATGATAATCCCTTATCTTCTCCTTCTCTCCTTGGGATAGCTTTGTGATATTGATCATGAGATTTGCATATTTCTGTTGTTCACCAAATTCTTCAAGAAAACTTTCAGTTAATAAATCCCATGAGTTTTTCACATTATCACCTAGTGTTTCAAACCACCTAAGGGTTGAACCATCCAAAAAGGTAGGAAAAAATTCAGTCCATTGTTCCCTTCTTATAAGGCCATTACAAATACAAGATCGTTTAAACTCTTGAATGAAAGATGAAGCATCTTCATTAGATTGGGCTGAAAAAATAGGAATCTTCCCCATTTTTAAAAGTAACCACAGTGAAATACCAACCCACAAGTACAATCAACAAGACTTATGTGCACAAATAATTGGAATCACTATAATAGAAAATAGAAATGACCACGGTAAACTATGGTAAAACTTGACTTACTGTGGTAAAAACTGACTTTACTATGGTAAACACTATTCACAGTAAAAAGTGAAGTTACTACAGTAAATACTATTCACAGTAAAAAGTGACTTTTAACATGGTAAATACTATTCACGGCAAAAAGTTACTTTACCATGGTAACTACTATGCACAGTAAAAACAAGTTTACCCTCCAAATGTTTTTTCGACTTAGTGGGAATATCTCTCCGAGAAAATCCACTAACGAGGAATGGTCCCAAAGAATGGAACCAAAATGTCAACACCAATCCGACACTATGATAATTCTTCACCGGGAACTTCTCGTGTTATGACTATTTACTAATGCACAACTTTTAGTTTGGGGGATGAAATATGGAAACACAACAACAAACATAACACAAGAATACCATAGACTATGATAAGAAGGAATGATGATAAATCTGAAATATCAAAGTGTAAATTATAATATCAACATGAAATTGTTACAATCTCACCTATGGTGTACTTCAAGTGTTAATGACTTCACTTGCCTTCCAATAATAACTATGGGAGAAACTTCACAATTACACCTCTTAATGGCTTATTTAACACACTTACTCATAAAATATTTCTCACTACTTCCTTCTATGCTAAATGAGGGGGTGGCCTCTTTATTTATAGGAATTCAAGCTTATCCACCCTATATCTTAGATAGGATAGGAAATCGTTTCGACCAATCATATTCCATTCCTAAACTCTTGCCTTTACATGTAGGCTTATCTTCTAAGATAGGATAAACCTTATCATCCCACATGGGTTCCACTTTTTAGACTGCATTCTACAAATAAAATACACAAAATATTTATGAAATCACTCCTTGTCCTTATTATGAATATAATATTTCTAATTCCTAATCATGTAGACCCTACTTCTCTACTTACCCCAACTTTGACATTTTAACATTATCGAACCACTTACGAAAAATATTTACTTTCTACCACAACATTCCTTTTGTACTTTGACTATTACCATACACTACTTTATTGGTGGCACCGTGCATCGACGGTCTTTGTTATCTTCTATGGATGTTACTACTAATTATAATTAACAAAAATCTATTCCTAATACATACATTAATAAAATAGAAATTACGGAGGAAAATTTTAATGTCATGAGGTCGTTTAGAAACAAGTATAGAGCTAAGACTATCACAATTATGACTTATGACAATGAAGAATGAGAATCAATGGGTACTATAGTAGTTCCCATGGAAGTAGGCCCAACTTGTCATGACATGACGTTCCATGTCCTTGACTTAGACCTTCCATACAACATGCTCCTAGGGTGCCCATGGATCCATGCCATGCAAGCTATTCCAACAAATTTTCATCGGTTCATCAAGTTATGTAATGAAGGTCGGTGGTTACCATTTACAGGTGACCGAAACTATTCACACATTGTAGGTCATTACAATTTTTTCTCGTGTAAGCTTATGAGTGTTCTTACTGCAGATGTTTTTTCTACCTACAAACAGAAGCTATGAAAAACCAAATAGATTCAGAGTCCCTCACACCTTACAATCAAGACTTTCCTTCAAAGTGGTCAACCCATTCTCTTCATGGGAGGAAACGTTGATAAAATATGGCCTAGGTGAGCCATTCACTCTTGAACATGATTTGTTAATATCATATTTATCATTATCTCCCAAAACAAGGGGTAAGCCTTATTTTCAGTTCAAGAGTACTCGCGAGTAGTGTCCTAAACCATTGGAAAAGTTTGTCCATAGTGGTCTCCTATCTGAGGAGAAAATGTTAGAAGATCCTATCAGAGTGTTAGAAGGCACCATGGCTTCATGCCATCAAGCTCCCAATACATCAAAGGTCATTACATGATGCTTTTCTGAGGCTATAGTGGGTTTGGATGTTGCACTAATGCACAAGGCCAGCTAGAGCCTATTCCCATCCCTCATTTTAAGTTTGATAAACATGGCCTTGGGATAAGGCCTCATAACGCTCTACCCTCTGAGAATGACGCCACCTCTTTTGAACGTGAGGACGTTTCATCTCATTCTGATAGCAACACAAATTCCCAATGTAGCCTCTACAAGGATCTTGCTTCCACTAACCTATTCCCAAATTCAACGGTCCTTACCTTATCCGAATCCATCCCCTTAAAAAATATCAAGTAGCCCTTGTATATCCTGAACTTATAGATTGGGATCAACAACTTCATGTGCCCCTAGATTTCTTTGAAAATGATGAGGCATTTGCAAAGTTCATGGGACTCATGGATTCTATTCGCTGGGGACCACAAGAAAGGATTTGCAATTCAACTAGACACCTATGCATACTTTGGGGAAGAAGAAGATATGTGTGGAAATTTGAATAAGAAGATAGTAAATAAGAGTAGAACCACTTTCGTGAAAACGGAAAAAAGAATAAATGACAAACTCTTTGAAAAACTCATAGATAAACAAAACAAAGAGTCTAAAGATGAAATTTAAAGATGATAATTAGCTACCGTAGGAGGTTAATATTACTCTTCCTCCGATCCTACATGGATGGAAAATGCTTCTAAGATGCTTTTTTAAGAAACCATAAACATCAACATTTGCTCAGAGGACCAGCCTATAATGATAAAGTTTGGGGCTTCACTTTTAGCTCAGAACAAACAATATTTGTAGAGATCTTAAGAGAATATGTAGACATATTCACATGGACATATGTAGATATGCCTAGTTTGGACATAGAGCTAGTTGTGCAAAACCTCGTTGTGCACTTGGATGCCAAACCCATCAAGCAAAAATTGAGAAAAATGCATCCTAAGGTGGTGCTCCTTGTTAAAGAAGAATTGGAAAAGCAGTTAGTTGTTGATTTTATTAAACTCATTGACTACTAAGAATGGATCTCTACCATAGTCCTAGTATGAAAAATCCTATCGGGATAAAAATCTTCACTAATTTCGGTGACATTAATAAGGCATGTCTTAAGGATGAATTTTCCCTACCTAAAATTGACATGATAGTTGATTCCACTGCTGGTTATGAAATGTTGTCCTTAATGGATGGATTTTTAGGTTATAACCAGATACAAATTGTAGAAGAAGATCAACATAAAACAACATTCATCACCCCTTGGGGAACATTTTGCTACAAAGTCATGCCTTTCGGGCTCAAGAACGCTGGGGCTACTTATCAGTAGGCCATGACTATTATCTTCCATGATATGATAAATGACATCATGGAAGATTATGTTGATGACATCCTAGCAAAATCCAAGAGTAGAAGAGAGCACCTTGAAGTACTGAGGCGTATTTTTCAACGTCTACGAGACTATAAGGTTTGCTTGAACCCTAAGAAATGTGTCTTTGGTGTTTTATCAGGAAATCTCCTAGGGTTCATTGTTTCACAAAGAGGGATTGAAGTGGACCATGCAAATGTTACGACTATCAAAGAAATGCCACCACCTACCACTCTCAAAGCAACTAAGGATTCTATAAGGGAAAATTTAGGCAATCCATTGCTTTATTTCATAACTTGTGGATAAGTGCCACCCCTTTAACCATTTTCTCAAGAAAGATGTTATATTAAATTTGGGACTTGACTGTCAAAAGGCCTTCACACTACTAAAATAGTGCTTGGTCATCACACCTATACTCATGTCGCCTACCCTAGGTGAACCTCTCCCCTTATATAGTTATGATACCGAGTTTTTTATCGGTGCATTGCTTGCCCAATATGAATTAGATCATAAAGAGAGAGTAATTTACTATCTCAGTCACACCTTGATCACGTACGAGTTGAATTACCCTCAAATAGAAAAGGCATGCTTAGCAGTTGTCTTCACCTTCCAAAATCTTTGCCATTATCTCATGAACAATAAAACCAAACTCATATCCAAAGTTAACGCTCTCACAAGTACCTTTTATCCAAACCTTCCCTCATGGGCCGAATGGCTAATTGGATCATTCTCCTGAGTGAATTTAATATTGAGTTTGTGAATTAGAAATCCTTGAAAGGAAAGGTGTTGGCTGATCAGTTGGTGGAAGTGCCTCTCCCAGGGATGGAACCTTTGTGCCTAGATTTGACAGATGCATCTATGATTTATATTGAAGAGTCTATAGAATGGCAAATCAATTTTGATGGATCTTTCACCTTCCACATGATCCGGATCGAGGCGTGGTGGTCATCACTCCATATAGGTGATGTCATACCAAGAGCATTCGGTTGGGATTTCCGTGCACCAACAATATTATAGAGTACGAGGCACTCATCACTGGCCTCAAGTTGGCTATTACTTGGAACATCCAATAACTATGAGTCAATGGATACTCTCAACTTATCATTAAACAAGTTAATGATGAGTACAAAGTTAAATATGAGAAGCTTATTCCATATAAAAAGATGGTTGAAACCTTGAAGGAATACTTTACACAGATCATATTTGAGCAAAAACCAAGGTCACACAATAGATCCGCAGATGCTATGGCTATTATTAGGTCTCTGTTATGCATTCCCCCTTAGGAAAGTAAGATGTCTTTCTTCGTACAGCATTTACAGGTGCCAGCATATGATATGCCAGAGTTGTGTTTGGCATGTGAAGTTGTTGGTCCCTTATCCCCTTGGTATGATCCAATATTTCGATACCTACAAGATGGAACTTTTCCACCAGACATTACTCATTCTGAAAAGAAAGCCCTTATCCACCACATATCCCATTATACCCTCCTAGGAGGCACCCTTTATCATCATGGCTGAAGTACATGGTGGTATTTGTGGAGCGCACACCAACTGATAGCATAGTCTTAGCTAAGAAGATATTAAGAGTAGGCTATTATTAGTGTACACCAACACTATAATTGCTACAACTTTGTAAATAGTGTGAATCTATTACTGCAACTTTGTAAAAGCTGTGCTAGAAATATGAAAACTTAATACATGTGCTAGCACAGGCCTTACAACCTATTGCAATGCCTTGGCCATTCTCTAAATGGGGCCTAGATCTCATAGGGAAGCTCCATCCTTCTTCTTCAGATGCTCATACTCGACATCTTCATTGCCACAAAATATTTTACCAAGTAGGTAGAGATTGTTCCTCTTACTTATGTCACTGGTGCATAAATTTCAAATTTCATCACAAACCATCTCATCAGCCATTACGGGATCCCTTCAGCCATTATCACCTATAATGGTAAATCCTCAAAAAATAAAATGGTTAAAACCTTGAGTCAACACTTCCATATCCAACTCAAGTGGTCAACCCCCTATTACCCCCAAGGTAATGGATAGGAAGAAGCTACTAATAAAACCCTTATAAGGATTATGGAGAAAATGGTCAGTAAAACCAGCCGTAATTTACACTTATAGATACATCTCGCCCTTTGGGCCTATCATACTTCCATCTCGCACTCCTCGGTGCAACCTCATATTCACTCGTTTATGGCACTAAAACCATCATACCTCCGGAAGTGGAGCTTCCTTCCCTAATAATATCTCTCAGAGACTATCTCGATAAAGATGAGGACTACATAGTTTCTCTCTAGCAGAGTTAGAACTATTAGATGAAAAGCGTATTAGAGAACTCAATCACCTGAAATTCTATCAGAACAAAGTGTCCAGGGGATACAAAAAATGCATCATTCATTGGGAATTTGATGTAGGAGATCTAGCTCTAAAAGAAAATCGAAGAAAACCATCAAATATAGAGAAAAGAAAGGTAAGTTTGAGGCTAACTGCCTAGGTCCTCATGTAGTAATTGCAAAGTATGGATCAAGAGCCTCTAAACTTGCATATTTAGATGGTGAATAGCTTCGAAACTTATGAATTCCATGCACATCAAGTAGTTCTATGCTTAAGCATGGCGATAATATCAGATAAGAACTAAAAGAATATAAAAACAAAGAAAAAACAATCAAAAATGGAAATTAAGAAAACAATAAAAAGAAAAAGCAAGTCATCCACATGCAAAACCACGCAATTTTGGCACGGTGGGTAGGTCTTTAGTTGAAAACCAATTTTGAGCACTCAAAAATATTTCTTCGAGAACAAGTTACTCTTATAGCAGGATGGGTGATCATCACCACTTTCTAGATATGACTTACTTTGTTGGGTCTAAGAAACCTATTAAACTCACCTTTGTCACACCATGATCTAGCTTATTTACTCTTATATCTGCATGAAGGACATTTCCTTTACATACTCCCATCTCATGCTGAGGGCACCTACACATTTTCACCTTCTTGTACATACGTGCATGGCATTCTACCTTTTGTATATTCCCACATCACACTGGGGGCATCCATGCTTCTTTGTTCTTGTACATTACTTTCAGAACATGACCTTAGAAAATGCAAAAAACACTCAAAAAAGGATACACAAAAAACCTAAACATTTGGAAAATATCCCTTTTTAGGGATGAAGCTACGACAACCGCACAACGTTGTTTTAGAAAACAATGTGAACAGTAGCCTTGAAAACTTATCTTTTTAGATAAACCCAAAAACATTAGAAAATATATCAATGTTGTCCCGCAAAAACAAGGTAATGCTTTAATTGCTTTTAGTTGTTGGTTTGTATAGTGTTGATTGTGAATACCTTTTCGTGTGATGTTGTGACTTATTTTCTTAGCATAGGTTGGATCTTGTTTGAAATAATTATGTATGGCATTTGATTCATTTGTAGCTTGTATGCATTTATTAGGGTTCATTTTACTTAGATTAAAATGTCAATTTGATCTTTTTAGTATGCTTTGTCAAAATCATGTGTTTGCATCATAAGTTGTGTTGTGTTGTATAGGTACAATTGTTTAGCTTTGTTAACTTTTGCTTGTATATTTATCTCTTACATAGTTGTTTGTTATCACATCTATCATCTATCATTCATCACATATAAAACATCATCTACTACATCATATATACAAAAAATGCTAAGTATTACATCATGCATGTATGTTAAGCTAATCATCACATATCATATCATCAATGGGGGTAAAAGGGGCTGCGCGTGATCACAAATCTATCCCCCACAACAATATCATCTAGTATCATCCCAAGTGATAGAATATGAACTCAAAAACATTGTATAAATATAAAAATATGTGGTCCTATTTACGGATACATCATCAATATGAAAGCATGAAACATACACATCTCTAAATCTAAGGTATGTCACATACATAGAGGAAAGGAAAATCATACATCATGATGCAATGATTACAAATCAATAATCATACAAAGCATAATCACTAGTATAACATGACAATATCATCATCAAAATGTCCATATAATACATGTATAACTGTACGTATCAACGCTCAAAGTGTACATCATTAATAAAATATGCCATCTAAAAAGGGAATGCATCAAAAGAATCAATCCTTCATCAAGAGGCATCATCAAAAAAATGGTACATACAACTATACATCAAAATTATCCTTCATAAGAGGCATATATACAATACATATGTACAAAAAGAGAAGTAAATAGCTCAAACACAACTCTCACCCTCGCTAGGGATCCCAAGTCGATGACCTGGAGGATGGAAGAGTGATGGCTATGATGGACCAGCACCAGGGGTACCACCTTGCTATACGGCTAGCTGCATCAAGTTAATGCTCTACAATGGGCTACCAAACTGATCTAATCGAACACCTTGATTGTCGTGACCTAGAGCCTGTCACACTCGCATCTCGATCCGCTTAAAAGAACATGTTGCTACTCTTTGTCGGGACTGCCACAAGTAAGCAATCCTATAATATAAATCCTTGCCACCGTTGGACCTCATGGCATCATGTATCAAATCAGCATCTACAAAAGTGATAGCTGCTGTGCGGGTCTCGCATCTCACTCCCTATCAACTTGCATCTTCAACCTGTCATCTTGTCATGTCAGTGGCCTCTCAATCTCTATCTGTAGTAATAACCTGCATCTAGACTCGTGCCTGATCCCTCTGCGTAATATAACCCTATGAATGTGCATGGGCATGGTCCCTCTGAGAAACAACCATCTAAACCTAGGTCTGAGAATGATGTAAAAGGCTCAATATCTGAGCCCCTATACGGCCATCTAACTAATTGGACTCTACCATAGGGTACTATCACGTTTGATTGGGTGACACGTGCTCTAGCTTGATCTCTCTCCAATGTCAAAATCTATACCTGAGCATGTTCTTGATCTTGCTCTACTATGAGGGCATGTACATGTGCCCTGGCTGCATCTCTCTCTCTAGCCACAGTAACTAAATGACAATCACCACTTTGTAGTTGTTCTTAAAGGGCAGCCAGCTATCCACCATCACTACCACCCCCTGGAGCATGAGGTGGTAGGCCCTGCTCAAGAAGTACCCTGCGAAGAGAGATGTATATCCCCACTGGAATGCCTACTAGGGGAAACTCTATGTCGCGTACACGAACACATGTATTGGCCTAGGCACAGGGCCCTTTTCCCTATGGCTTTTGTAATACTGGACCATGTTCCCTACCCCTGACATACCGATGTGATTCGGGCCCACCGTCATCATCATCATCACTGTCATCACCGCCAATGACTCCACCCTAGTCACCACTACGAGACCCCACTGGAGGAGCTCTCATGCTGACATTATACGTCACCCAGAAACATTCAAACGATGTGGAAGCACACCATGATACCATGACGAATACTCAAGTGTAGTAGCTAGATCTTTAATTTGTCTCAGTGGCACCCACATAGCAGGTACCACCTTTCAGAAATTGGCCATTGCTCTATCATGGGTGATCTATGGACCCATATCAAAGTACTGTCAAGCCCTACGAGGAGTATCACCTATCTAGCCGGGAACATCTTGGTACTTTGCCAAACTACCTCTTACACTGATCCACCCTGTATAACTCCTGCATATAGCTGTGGCTGACTAAGATAAAATGTTCCACTATGGCAGTAATGAGCTCTAAACCATCCTTAGGCCACTGGAAATGTTTGTACAGCCTCCTAACCATGGAAGCCTACTATAACTCATCAATCTTGCAGCGATAATGATATGCATCCCCAGTATATGGCCACACATCATCCCTGTCGGGACCAACCCATCGTAGGAGGATCCTTAGGAGCTCGAACTCGAAAACACCTAAGGGGTGACCAATGGGAATATGGTACCATGCCCAAATTTAAAGCAAGTGAGCTGGTCCTACATTCTTGACGGTAGTACGTAATCAAATGAAGGTCTCAAAGTATAGATGTGCTAAAATGCACCGACCCAAAGAGTAAGTCTCTCCTCTACAAAACCATGTATCACTCCAAGGAGGCCGAACGGAAATGAAGCATCGAGTCTTTGTTAGGGAGTAAGACTCCACCGGCAAAGCTCATCATATAGACTATTACTTGGTCTAGCTCTAAGTCTTCAATGCACCATGGTAGCCTAATGGTCATCCCACGCCGTGGTATTTTAGAGACACCAAACAACTTTATGATATATCACCTTTGAATATAAGTTGAGCGGATCGTAGACTGGATGAGTTGACCTTGAATCATGGCCTACATAATAAACCACATGTCCTCAAGAGTAATAGTAATCTCCCGGTTAGGAGCTAAAAGCACTAAATCTCATTGTGCCATCTTTATTCTATAGCTATCAGAAGGCCATGATATAATGTGATCTAGGGCATCTCATTAACATGAGCCAATCTCGTAAGGTTTTCTAGAGTCTCTCTATCATCATCGTCGGCTGGGCCTCTATCATCACTAGCCAACCATATCGCCACTCACAGTCTACGGAGGACGGGTAGTATACATTGTAAACAAGAAAACACACATGTATCAGTTGATATTTCTATCTACTTCTATCTAAAAATTGTTGGTAGGTCGCCATTCTTCTATCTTATTTCTTGAAAATTTTCACTTTCTTCTAAGTTTGTCTTTTTTCTCCTTGGCCAGTTTTCCGGAAGGATGTTCTACTTCTTCAACACATGTGTGTGCCTCCTTTGACGCCTATGCACCCATCCCAATGCATACACACCTATCACTACGCATACACACCCTCTATTTTTCTTCATACCCTTCTTGACACCTACACGTGTAATATGACACCGACGCCTATCTCTGTACTTGTGCACGCATGTCCCTGTTTCCCCACCCCGAATGCATACGTAGCCCTTTTGATGGAAATGCATTCATGTCCCTACCATTTTCCTCCAATGCATACACCTACACATATACATTTTTTTGATGGATACGCGTAGGTGTACCCATTGGTTTCGATGCGGCGCATGCATGTGCACGGTACGTCAAAAATTCTCCTACCTATCCTAAAAAATGCATTAAATGTGTAAATAAAAAATATGGGTAGGCCACTCACGTAGGGTCCATCCGTTAGATCCTGCATGAACTCTCGGATGCACGATCTCCTCATCTCCTCCTCGGTATTCTCGCCATCGACTCTAGGGCTCTCACTCGTGGTAAAAATTCACAAGAACTCTAGTAGAAATGAACTAGTCATGATTGATTTATCCCCTCGGGTGGGTATATTAGGTTGCCATGATACCCCAGGGGCATGTTTTCTCTGTCGTGATCATTCTAGCCCTTCTTCTATTCGCCAAAATGATTATTTTTCTATTAAAATAATTATTTTTACCCATTTTTCACATGTCGGGCGCTTAGTGCCACCCTATGGTCACTTCTTCATTACACTGGAATGATTTACGCATTTTCTAGGCATCATTTCTTATTTTATTTTTTTCTTCTTCTTTTTTTTCCCTCTATTTTTCACCTGTCGTAATGATTAATTTTATTAAATAATTATTTTTGGCTTGTAATTCTTCTCGTCGAGCCACTTTATGTGCTCCCGACACCTTTTCCTTTACGTAGTTGCGCATGTTTTTACGAGATATTTGATCTCTTATACAAATTATGCCGACCAATCAAAAAATCTAAAAAATTGTAAAACCCTTTAAAAAAAAAAAACATTGAAATACTTCGGAAATAGACTAAAACTTGGTAAACCGTTCATCTACAACTAAAATATGTGTCTCTCGCATGACACTCATCCCATATCTTGATGATGTTTTAATTTTTTTGAAACAATGACTCATGAATCATCTAAATCTTCAATCACCTACACAAACTACGCTGCTTACTTTTTCTATACTCTGGGGCACTATCGTTACACCGGTACTATTTTCATTGTTTACATTGCTTTTTCTTTGGACCCAAGTGTCCTCCATATTTTCCCTTGCACTATACACATTTCTTGGGGCATCATTCTTCACCCTTGTCATTTATCAAAACATTTGGGACTACATCTCGATAACAAAATATTTGTGCAACTATCTTGAACATTGTTGGTTTAAGTGTGTGTAATTGTACTTATTTCCCTGTTAAGTGGGATTGTTTATCTCTCGTATTGCATTGCATTCTTGTATGTTGCATAGAGTTGGTTGTTTTTAGCATAGGATGGTTGTTTGTATCTTGTATTTTTATGTCATTTTACGCCTCTGTCATATGCTTACATTTTAATAAGGACCAATGATGAGGATTCTAAGCAAAATGATGATTCTGTATTGTTTCTATAAGGCACTAGTTTGTGGATAGCTCAATATCCCTTTTACTTTCTCATCTCCTTTCTTCTCGCTTTCTCTCCTACTCTATTTTTTGATCGTTGATCGAGTTTCTCCATCACCCCATCGACACTCGAGGGGGCATCCTTCATCCTATTAATTTTTCTTCTACCCCTTCAAAATTTTCTACTTGTTTACATTTGTCTACTTTCTTTGAAGTGACGTGGCTTACGTCACCCCAAAGAGGGGAAAATGTAGACACCTGTAGTTTGATCAAAGCACTATTATTTCTAATATTTCACTTATTATTCTCCTCCTCACAAATTTACAACATCTCGAGTTAGATCTATCTAACTCCCCTCTTACGACACTCTTTTGGTCGTATTTCCTCTTGTAAACTAATTAAATAGGTTATAATAACCTCTTCTTGGCTAAATATTCTCTTCTTTACCACCTCTATTAGCTCCCTGGAATATCAATCCACTTCATTGGATTGATTAAGCCTTTCAGAACCCTCCCAGAAACCTAATTTCTCTCTAAATAGGATTAATTACCCTCTAAACATGGTTAGCTAGTCTTAACCATGATCAACCTCTCCCTAAAACTAGTCAAATGTTACTTTGACTTGCTAATTTACTTGTTGACTCCCTTTTTAGTCCCACATGCACCAAAAATCCTCCCATTTCCCAAATGGAAAACTATAAATAGCCTACTACCCCCCTCTCATTTCTAAGAACACTTCTTCCCTCTAACCTAAACTATAGTATTATTGCTAGGATTAGGAGTTTCATTCCATTCTATTGAGCTATTTTATTTTCTTTTACATTTCTATCATACAATATGGAGTAAATGGGAAGAACCATTGGTCTTGAAGCCATTAATGATGAGATCCAATTCTCCGAAACATAAACTGATTTCTTATATCCTTTTAAGTTCATTTTTTCAAGCTTTCAAGAATAGAGGTTAACTTCATTTGTTTAAATTGCTTGTTTACTTCAAGCAAATGCATGCAAATAGGATTCCTTTCTCATTTCTTATCATATGCTATGGGGAATTTTGCATAAAGATTTGGGGTTCTTGAGTGTTTCTTACCCCATTTCAATAGCTATTGTAAAACCTTTCATTGAATACAATATGCTTGTAGGAGGTCTCCAGTTTAATTCCAACTAAGCCCTTGTATTTTTGTTGACGAGGGTTTTATCTCTTCCCTGCAAGGAAGTGGATGGTTTTCACCTGAAAGGGCTTTGACTCTAGACTTTCTTATTCTTAGAATTATCCCAAATTTTGATGGTGTAGGGGATGCAAACAAATCTTTCCCATTTTTGGGAAATATCGATTCAATCCCGATGATTCAACACCCTAGATGCTCATTACAATGTCAAAGAAGAACAAGAATGTTTGGCATTACAGATAGGTTGCTTATTTTACCCAATTGATGTTTTAGTTCTATTATCAACTAGATAATAGAACTTCAGCTCATCCAAGGCATAAATGTCAGTTATTTCATGAATGCATTTGAAATTTCTTTTGAAGTATGAGCTGCAAGTGTTGGTCCATGATGAACATGACAAATTGTGTTGATTCTATATTTGTCTATTGCAGGCAGATTATGATGTAGCCAAAATTGAGATCCAATGTAACATTCAAGGTGATGTAGTCCTTGAGTGCATTAATATGGATTCCGATACAGGATGGGAAGAGATGATGTTTAGGATCATGTTTAATACAACATTCATTCGATCCAATATTTTGATGTTAAACTGGGATGACATTGATACTCTATGGAATGCCAAAGATCATTTTCCCAAGGACTTTAGAGTTGAGGTCAGGCTTCCATGTCATCTTTCATATTCAATTGATATCGTTAGTTTTTGGAAGCATTTTTTAGCAAGGTTTTCTATCAGACAATAGAAATACTCTAATCAGGTTCTTTGTTTAGTTTCCACACATTGAGTTTGTATATGTTATTGGCTGCCAAGGAGATGTGTTAACTCACAAAAGGAGGTACTATTACGAATTTGTTACCAAGTTTTGAATTATTTTTAAGAGAGTAATTGAAATATTGTTTGAATTTTATTGGTCAAATAACTTAACAAGTGCTTTTCTCCGACATGGATACTTCATCTTCTCCTCTACTTAATGTGGCAACCCTGGGCAGAGAGGAAAAGGGAGGTTTTCCAATGGAAGCATTTGCAAAGTGCAAGAGATGTTCAACAGTGTAAACCGAGTAGATGGGAAGGGAGATATTGTACATTGTATCCTTGGAAGACCAACAAATCAAACATCCTTCCCATCTATCCTAGAGATTATTATTTTGCTAGGAATTACTCTAAACTCTGGATTGGATGGAGATTGGGTGAATTTTTTACATTCTTTACCTAATGCCCTTCTACGGATGACTATCTCACGATGAGTCTCATGTTCAGCATCAGACATCTTTCTTACAGCCACCTCTGTAATTTCACCACGTAATTCACTCCTTGATGCTTGAGAAGATTTATTTGTTCCATTTCTGTTTGTATGTGACCTATCCCTAGAGATCACCTTTCTGTTTTGCAATTGGTGTCAGGAGATTCTGAAACTGGTATCTGATTTTTTAGTGTTATTTCTCCTGATGTACAATTATTTTCAAATTGCTCGAAATCCACATACATTGTAGGAAATTGCTTGGCTTCATTCTTTTCAATTTGTTGATGAACAAAAATGGCCATTTGTCTGGTTTTCACTGCCACTTTCTTTTGTAACCGGATGTACAGTTTGTGTTGATTTGGCTTCAACAAGTAAGCTCTCATGATCGATCTACTTCTTGGATTCATTGTTTTCCTTCATACTTCTAAAAACATGATATTTCATGGCACTCTTCTTACCCTCGACAGAATCTTCATTTTCCTGAGATACTGAGAAGTTGAGATATTTCCTCAACAATTTACTTCAGATTCTGTCAAATTATCATCTCTGTCAAAGCGATCATGAGTTTTTGTACCTAAATACATTTTCTCTAGAGTCATATCTTCCATTTTTATAGATGTAGTGTCACTACCCAAGGATAATTTATAGCTAGATGTAGTTGTTTGTGCTCCTATTGAAATATATGCAATATGTGGAAGCATGCAAATGCCATGCGAACTGTTTGACTAAATGCATGTAAGAAATGTGGCCTCGTGGATTGTATTGTTCACAGGATATGAATAAAATGGGTTCGTTGGAAAGGCCTTGGAACCTTTCAGCAATTACATTTAGCAAGTATAAGGCCAAACCCTACAACCGTTATAAACATCTTTGATCAGGGGATCATTTTTAAAAGTTCCCTAAACATCCCTAAATGGTGTCAGTGCATAACATCATCTCGAGAGCTTTCCAACGACTGTAAGAACGTGGAAAATGGACATCAGGAGCTCTAGATATGTTCGGTCAAAGTTCAGTCAATGGGAAAGTCAACTATGGTCAACTGGTCAATATTGGACCAATGGCACTACGACACGTGGCAAAAAGGCAAAAGGGAGCTGTTTGTTGGTTTTCAATCACCAGTCTTTGACGAGCGTAAAAATGGTGCATGGGAACAAGCGGCTCAACTTTTATCACGGAGGAGAGCTCGGTACGCCTTATGGACTATGGTATTATCACCAACATAGTGGGTCCACAAGCCACCACGTGGCTTGCCACCACTCATCGAATTTGCTTAATTTTCCTATCGGGAGATGACAAATGGATTACATGCTTATGGATCGAGTTAATTATTTCTATACCACATTATATGGGTCGAAATTATATTTACTTGGTAAGTCCACTTTCCAAATGGCACGCATATATGCCAAACCACTATATATATATATATATATATATTAATGTTTATACATTAGTATAAACCACCACATGCTATTGCCAAACTTCCACGCACATGGAGGAGGTGGTGAAGCGGTGTTGTGGGAGGCAAATGCCATACGTGGAAGCTTCCATGTGGAGGAGGAAATGAAGTGGTGGTAGGGGGGCTAGGCCCATGCGTGGAATGTTCCACGTGAAAATGGTGAGAGTAAGGTTTGTTAAAACCTTACCCAAATTTAATGGCGCCAAATGTGGGATATCCCACTTAAATAAGCAAACCGCCCTCATTCAAACAAAAGCCACTCATTTGGGATATTATCCCTTATCAAATGCAAATTGGCTAAAATGGGAATTATACCCTTTTCATACATAAATCCGCCCAAATGGGAAATTTTATCCCAATTTCTATGCTACAAGCTATGGGATTTTTAGCCTAAGGATAATATTTTATCACATATTTTAAGGGCCCTATTTTTGTATAAATAGGGAACCCATTCTTTGTAATGGACACACACATTAGACACCCAAAACTTATTATTTGTGAAGCTTATTGTGGAGACACACAAAATACGAAGACAAGCTCGAGCTTGGAATGCAAATGAGAAATTGTTGTTATGTGAAGACCTAAATTATTTAGGCATTATTATTTTGATTATTATTGACCTATTATTTGTTAGGAAATAATAAATTAAATATTTATGGCTAGGAGTTATTCAAACTACCTAGTCCGCCCATAGTGCCACAGTAAATTATTGTGAAGCCTGGTATATCGACCGGAGAGCCATAGGGTGTTGTATTAGCGTCTCGGAAGGCCGATCAAGAACCCGAGGTTTCGATAAAGTCTGCAACCAGAACCATCAAGCTTGTCGAATACGCCGGGAAGGTGGAAGTCGGGTGCTATTTTTCACCCTTGTCGTCTAAAGGTCCTGGGTTATTCTTCTAAGCGTGTTTAAATAGTTTCCATTAGGTTTTCTTGTGAAAGTACTATTGTAACTTACAAGTTTGACTAGTTGAACAGTTCGACCATGAACCTAGAGACATAGACAATTACCGAACTCCATAATCAATCTTTGTGCAATTGTCTTTAATGTCTTGCATTTATTTTAAATTGATTACTTAAAAGGAGTAAATTATCGGCAAATAATTAAAGCCTACAAGGGTCCGAGATTAGGTAGTAATAATCTGATTATTTTCAGATCAAGTTTGGTATCAGAGCTGGTTTTACAGAAATGGATCTATACCTTTTCTTCCAGCTACCGGTTATGCTTGCATTATTGGGCACCATGGTTCGAGTAATGATCACTCGACATCGAGAACATGATCGTCAGATTGTGGAGTTACAAACCCACCTAGCTACTGTTCGAGAGCATCAACGCAAGCAACAACAACGCATCGCAGGGTTGCAAAGAAGCTTGAATGCTCCACTTGGGAAGGGGGCTGAAGCTAGTCAGCTTCGAAAGCGCCGCTTGGAGAGGCAACCTTCACCAGACTCGGTAATATGTCATCATTGTGACAAAGGGCACGAAACCGAGGAATGCTGGAAATTGTATCCAGACAGGAGGCCTAAGTGGATGCAGAAGAAGGGCAAGGCTATTGCAGGGCCTAGCACCAGCCAGTAGCACCATTTACACGAAGATCACCAGTGGAACGTCCAGACATCATCCTGCGACATGTGAGTGCCTCTAGACAGTGGATTCCAGTGGTTGCACAAGCACAGTTAGTAACCCTTATTCTCGATTGGACTATCGAAGTAGGGTATGTAACTGTCGATGTGGTGCACCGATTAGGACTTCCCATGACACCACTTCCTCGTACCAAGACAGTTGGTATAGAAGATGGTACTCTACATGGAGTGTCTACCAGTTATTGCATTGTGAGCTTCACAAGCTGGGAGACGAGTTTCGAAAATATCACGCTTGACATCATCCATTTGGAGATGGACGAAATGGTATTAGGAAACTTCTACCTGACCACTCGTCAAGGTTATATGACTGATGACAGGAGTGGAGTGGAGCTTCACCTTAGGCACAACTAGAGGATCGAGTTCACGACAGGCCATGTTGTTCGTATTACACAAGGTGAAGACAGTGAGACTTCGGAATCATATGTACCTGGGGATCAAGCTAGATCCTAGTGCGAGTCGAGCTCATATGTCCCTGTGGATCATCTAGATCTAGACACGGAGGTCGCATACATTCCAGTAGACCATGAGGATCTGTATGTAGAGGAGTGAGAGCCCAGGGATCCATAGGACACCTATTGAGGTATCCTAGATAGACACCGAGGATTCTACATTTTGGTAAGACATCTAAGGTGCAAATAAAGTTGACTTTGTTCAACTATTGTATGGGTTTTTCCGAGCATTATTTATTGCTCTTGTTATAATAAAACCATAAACTATTGTGTTAGGTAGAATGTATTGGTAAGACCCCTTTGAGGGAAACGTTTGTATACATCTAACCAGACATGGCACATTAGTTAAAGACCCAATTCTAGGCAATGTTTGTACTCTATTATACTTGCATTAGTAAGACCCCAGAGGGCAATTATTTTGGTGATTTTGCTAACACCATAAAATGCAGTATATTTTCCTTGTTTAGTCATTGTTTGGTAGGAGGAGACAAATGAAGTCAATCCACATTGTGATGTAGTGGAGAAGACCAAGTACATAAGCCACCAAGTAGGAGAAATTTCATGCAACAGGTTTACCATGCAAAATTATTTTCCTATAGAATTGGTATTTTAAGCTTATTATACAAGACTCCAAAAATGGAGCATTTTTACAACTAGTTTTACATGGTGTATTAGGATATAATTTCCTTACACTTGTATTTGAAAGTTGTATAAAGACCCTATTAGGGGCACCTATCTCCTAATCAGCTTGTGAGTACCTGTTACAACTTGGATACAGGATTTAACTCATATAAAGCTTGGAGATTGATCTGCCATTTGTGCAGACAATAGAGTTCTCAAAAGATCAGCTCGGAACTTCATTCTGTGTAGAGGCATTGTGACTGTAGCAAAATGGTAGCTGAATCACCGTTGGCATTGATTTCGGGTTGAAACTTCATTTTGTGTAGAGGCATTGTGACCATGCAGCAGATAATAGTACCTGATATTAGTATGTCAACAAGAGGAGCTCTAAAAGGATCATCTCGGAACGTCATTCGGTGTCAAGGCATTGTGACCACACATACAAATGGTAGTTGATCAACAGACTTAGCATCGTGCATTGGAGGCTCGAGGTCTTGCAAGAGGCTTAGCATCATGCATCGGAGGTGTTGAGGTCTGTAACAGACTTAGCATCATGCATTGGAGGCTTGAGGTCTTGAAAGAGGCTTAGCATCATGCATCGGAGGTGTTGAGGTCTATAGAGACTTAACATCATGCATTGGAGGCTCGAGGTCTTGAAAGAGGCTTAGCATCATGCATCGAGAGGCGTTGAGGTCTATAAAGGGACAAGGCATTGTCCATCACCGACATCGGATCAATCAAAGCTCTACGTAACATGGAGTTCCTTCAAACCAGTTCAGATTCTGTGGAATCAACTCGGAGCCAGGAGCTGTGTTATAGAGTCAAAGAAGATCCTTGTTGTCAGATATCAAGAAGCTTAGCACCACACAGAAGGAGCGTTGAGGTTTCATTCAAAAACTTAGCACCATAAATCGAGGCGTGGAGGTCTTCTTTGGATATCAGAGTGGTGCAGCGGAAGTGTCGTGGGCCCATAACACGAGGTCCTAGGATCGGAGCAGAGAGTTTTCAAAGAGAGAGGGTTGGAGGAGAAGACCCAAGGGTCTACTACACCAAGTAGTTCCGAGGTGGCATAAGAATTTTTAGATTCAGACATGTATGGAAGCTTTTAGGACAAAAACTTTTCTCGGTGGGGAGGTGTGATCGGGGATCATTTTTGAAAGTTCCCTAAACATCCCTAAATTGTGTCGTTGCATAACATCATCTCGAGAGCTTTACAACGAATGTAATAACGCAAGAAATGGACATCGGGAGCTCTAGATATGTTCGGTCAATGTTCGACCAAGGGAAAGTCAAATCTGGTCAACTGGTCAATATTGGACCAATGGCACTACGGCACGTGGCGAAAAGGCAAAAGGGAGCTGTTTGTTGGTTTTCGATCACCGGTCTTCGACGAGTGTAAAAATGGTGCACGGGAACAAGAGGCTCAACTTTTATTACGGAGGGGAGCCCGACCGCCGTGTGGACTATGGTATTATCACCAACGTGGTGGGTCCACAAGCCACCACATGGCTTGCCACCACTCATCAAATTCACTTGATTTTCCTATCGGGAGACGATAAGTGGATTACATGCTATGGACCGAGTTAATTATTTCTATACCACATTATATGGGTTGAAATTATATTTACTTGGTAAGTCCACTTTCCAAATGGCACGCATATATGCCAAACCACTATATATATATATATATATATATATATATATATATATTAATGTTTATACATTAGTATAAACCGCCACATGCTATTGCCAAACTTCCACGCACATGGAGGAGGTGGTGAAGCGGTGTTGTGGGAGGAAAATGCCATACGTGGAAGCTTCCACGTGGAGGAGGAAATGAAGCGGTGGTAGGGGGGCTAGGCCCATGCGTGGAATGTTCCACGTGAAAAATGGTGAGAGTAAGGGTTATTAAAACCTTACCCAAATTTAATGGCACCAAATGTGGGATATCCCACTTAAATAAGCAAACCGCCCTCATTAGCCACTCATTTGGGATATTATCCCTTATCAAATGCAAATCGGCTAAAATGGGAATTAATCCCTTTTCATACGTAAATCCGCCCAAATGGGAAATTTTATCCCAATTTCTATGCTACGGGCTATGGTATTTTTAGCCTAAGGATAATATTTTATCACATATTTTAAGGGCCCTATTTTTGTATAAATAGGAACCCGTTCTTTGTAATGGACACACACATTAGACACCCAAAGTTTATTATTTGTTAAGCTTATGTGGAGACACAAAAATACGAAGACAAGCTCAAATCTTGGAAGGCAAATGGGAAATTGTTGTTGTGTGAAGACCTAAATTATTTAGGCATTATTATTTTGATTATTATTGACCTATTATTTGTTAGGCAATAATAAATCAAATTTTTGTGCCTAGGAGTTATTCAAACTACCTTGTTGGCCCATAGCGCCACTGAAGAAATTATTGTGAAGGCTGGTATATCGACCGAGAGAGCCATGCCATAGGGCGTTGTATTAGTGTCTGGAAGGCCGATCGAGAACCGGAGGTTTCGACGAGTGGAACTGGAGCCATCAAGCTTGTCGAATACGCCGGGAAGGTGGAAGTTGGCTGCTATTTTTCACCCTTGTCGTTCGAAAGTCTGATTATTCTTCTAAGCAAGTTTAAATAGTTTCCATTAGGTTTTCTTGTGGAAGTACTATTCAGAACTTACAAGTTTCGACTAGTGGAGGCGGTTCGACCACGAACCAGGAGACTCTGTAATCAATCTTTGTGCAATTATCTTTAATGCCTTGCATTTATTTTAAATTGATTACTTAAAAGGAGTAAATTATCGACAAATTATTAAAGCCTACAAGGGTCCGAGATCGGGTAGTAATAATCGATTATTTTGGAGCAATCTTCTCAAACACGTGAAAATGGAAGCTTTAGAACAGGGCACGTGAACTATTCGATAGAATGTTTTGATGAGATGTGGTCTTATGACATATAATGAATGCAGAATATGCACAAAATGGTTTTTTTGAAAAGGCCTTAGAAACTTTCAAGAAAATGCATTTGGCAGTGATGAAGTCATTGCCAAAATGGGAGCTTTAGAATAGGGTATGAACATCCATCAATGTATAATGTAAAGTGAATTGACTTGACATCACTTACATAACACATATAATAGATTTAACTTGGGTAGGAACAATTTGCTTCATGAAATTGGTGTGGGACATGGAGGTATTTCATTTCCCACTTTTTAATTTACAACATTCTAACTTTTTGCATAACTATTCTCGAGTAATTACTTGATCTCAAAACTAAAAAGGGAGTTCTATTAAGTTTTCCTCATTTTTAATTTGGCCTCTTTAAGCACAAATTGCATTGATGTGAACAATGCAAGTGTGATCAAGGGTTTTCGGTGTTATGTTTTATAAAGCACAAGGTCCCTTGAAAATATTTGAAGCTGGCTATAGTAAAAATAGTTTTTCCCTAGAATGTAGGACCTCCAATATTTGTGGCAATCAGTCCTATTCCTCAAGAGCTTGGGCAGTTATAGAACTTAGTCTCACTATATGTTCCTTTCAACTATACCTTAAATGTAAATTTTTGGCAGGCTTGTGTTGATGTTCAAAACATATTGGAAATGGATCATATGCAGGATACTGAAAAATAACAAATTATCAGGGGAAGTGCCATTGTAGTTAGCCATCTGTTTCGGCCTCTACATTGTGAGGATTGCTTTTTCCACCTATTTCTTTGTGAAATTTTGAAAGATATGATTTGCAAATTTGATTCTAAGATGATACTATAAATGGATCTATTTCTTTTACAGAAACCTCTCCTACAACAATTTGTCTAGGACATTCCTGTCATTAATTTTTTTTCAAGGTTTCCTCCAGACAGGTGTAGATATAACCAAAACTTTTCTTTGCAGACCAATTCACTTTTTTTGGCATGTCACATGAATGTTGCATGTAATGCAACTTTCATTTGAGAGTCTCTGTAAGACCTTATGAAAGTATTTCAAGTATGGATATAAAAAATACTAAGGAAATTTTGAAGTTGATTTTCTATTGCGGCTAAGTTTTTTGGCCATCTTAGGAACATTTTGGAGTTTAGTTTGCGCACATTTAGAATTATTATAATACTATGTTTAGATTAGTTGGTGTTGACATTAGGTGTGTTGTGTTACAGTATGCTCGAACTATCCAAAAGCTAGGGTTTCCTGCTCATTTCAAGGTAATACCCTCATGAAGGATTTGATCCGCTTCCATCAACAACATAATCATTTGAAGCATGCATTTTATTTGACATTTGTTACAATGCTAGGATCTAAATGGTGTTGATATGCAAGACTTTAAGATCCAGAATATTGTGGGATCATGTGATGTGAAATTTCCTATAAGATTGGAAGGGCTTGCATATTCACATGGTGCTTTTTCAAGTGTAAGTTGTGTGGGCACTTGTTAGTAAATTTGTCTCTATCTTGATGCTACACACTGTATTGATGCTACACAACTGTATTGATATTTTATGTTTCCTTCTACAAGTATGAGCCAGAATTGTTCCCAGGCTTGATTTATCGGATGAAACAACCTAAAATTGTTCTTTTCATTTTTGTTTCTGGAAAGATTGTCCTTACGGGAGAAAAGGTGCCTTTACCTCAACTTATTACATCTTTTGGTTCTTGTGTTGTAGTATTTTGTTTTCTCATTCTCATTTTGAAATAAAAACCTGACTTTTAGCTTTTCCTCCACATATGTAGGTAAGGGATGAGACATACACAACCTTTGAGAATATATATCCAGTCTTAACTAAATTTAGGAAGGTCAACAATGGTAAGCTTCTATTATGGATTTGTTATCGAATATGGTCTATGTTTTTAGATAGTTTATAAAATCTATGTGAGAATAGTAGAGTGATTGACCAAATACTTTCCTTCTCGTCTTCAGACATGCGTCAGGGTTAATCAACACTTCACAAGCTATGCAATTCCTGGACATGGAGATATTTGTGGCCAACTTTATGCTAAGATCATTTTTCTTGATCAGATTTTGTTTTGTTTGACCTATATTTTATTTACTTGTGAAGGGATATATCGGTTGTACATAATTTGATCTTCCATGCACAATCATGGAAAATTTTGAACAGGAGACATCTATGCTTCTCTTAAAATGTTGGCATTTCCATGCTCATAAAATTTTCAGGCCAGATTGTTCATTTTATTGGTGTTATCCAGATTCTTGTAATAGTGCCATGTTTTTGCTTAAAGCCTGGAACAATGCTTCTCATTGATTTTATACACTGACATTTCAATTGTATTCCTACAAGTTAAATCAGAAGGCACAACATGTTTGTGACAAACATTTTCTAGTAATGAGTGATTAGAAGATTGAGCAAAGATGATGTTAATTAGAACTGTAATCCTCGAAAGGATACAAGCACATGGGTAGAAGTTGCTTTCATTCCAAGACCTTAGTAGAGAAGTGTTTAGAGGTAGTAGATATGTAATTTAGATATTCTTGAAACACACTGAATTTTTCGTCCGACCATTTGTTTCTCACCATTCATGCATGTCACTTGTGTTGTGAAGGGTTTCCAAAAATAGGCCTTGTGTATTTGGCATGGAAGCTTGTGATTATTGTGATCAATAATACATAATAAATGTTTATTTCCATGGTCATATAATCTAGACACAATACAATACAATAGGGTTAACTTTAAGGCAATGACATAATAGAAACAAAACAAGGATTCCTAAACTCTGATGATCTCTATGATAGTGATGATCAACTATTGAAACATACAGTCTCAGGATTTTTACTAATTTTGAAATTTTTAACCAATATAACACAAAGTTGTGTATTAAGGAAATTGATACAACTTAATAGGAATTCCTAAAATATTCATATCTGAACAAAACACAATGTATTAGAGGCAAGATAGTGAAGGAAGCAATCAACAAAGCTAGATAAGTTTTTTAGTTAAATGCAATACTTCCGAAGGGTGTATCTAAGTCATCAAAATTCATGAATAGAATTATATTTATTTTATTTTATTTTATTTAGATATTAATGTCCACAGAAGGCCAAGAATGGCCTATGGGATAGAAAAATACAAACCAAGAACCAAAACATAAAGGAGTGTCGAAACATCTCCGAAATTGATAAATAACGCCATAAATGTCTTGAACGATTGATAATGATTGATGAAAATATAATAACATGTCACAAAAAAATGATCCAACAATTAGGCCTAAACTAATCCAACTACCAATCAAATAAAGGCTCACCAATGAAATAAATGGATCATAAAAGTGTGTTTCTGGTTACTATACATATCATGATCATACGGATTTTTCAAGCAGGCTTGTGTTGATGTTCAAATAATATTGGAAATGGATCATATGTAGGATACTGAAAAATAAAAATTTATCATGTGAAGTGCCATTGCAGTTAGCCAATTGTTTCAGCCTTGCTACATTGTGAGGATTCCTTATAATTTTTCCTACATTGCAACCAATATTTTTCTTAATATGATCCTAGCTGGTGCCAAATTTGAAGCCTTCCAAAAATAACAAAAAAGGAGTAAAAAATAGGTCTTATTGTTCTATGTATATTTGAGTGGTTTTGAGTGCATGTAATTGTACTTCTGTTCGAGTACTAAATTTTTTTAAAACTGGTTACAAATGTCACTTTAATCCCAAACTATTTTCATTCTTGACTTCACAAAATTAATATAATAATCAACTATATAATTGTTTTCTTATATTAACTCAATCCTTTAACCATGTGGAAGTTCATCACAAGATTAATACTAGACCTACATTTATGCTTTTCCATGTCACCATAAGCATATTATTCTTGTCATTTATCTGTAATTATATCTACAATTAATTTTAGAACAAACACTATATTTCTACCACATATTTTTCCTTATAATTCTTAAGCTCTAAATAATCCCAACAAGAAATGGCGTCACAAGTTTTCTTGAAGGTAGAAACACAATTCATGAATAATCATACCATAACATGTCGGTAGCTTAACTGGTAGAGTGCCCGAATGTGCCAGAGGGAAGTCCAGGTTCATGTCCTAGCTAGTGAACATTTTTAATCTTTACATCAAATGCAAGCTAGGATAACTCGGTATACAAAAATCACGCTGTAAGAGAAGAACATGTAAAAATGTGATAGGTCGAAAGAGAGACCTATCAGGAGAAGAGGGTTTTCCCTCTCCATCACCGACTCATCAAGGACCTTTGGAGTATGATTCATTGATTTAGTATGAGGTAACTCGGGAGGGGTTCACAATAGGAGGAGAGACCACCCAAGGGTGTCTTGAAATAGAAAAAGGAACCATAACAATAGGGGATCAATGGTTAAGTGAGAAGGGAGAAAATCAACCCACAATGTAGGATTGGCCCCCTTCTCTTTTTTAATCTGACCACAATCCCTTGACAAATTACCGATTTCAAAACACATGCGACATCGGAAAGCTAATCTTTCAAATCCTAGTCTTTGTTTCTAGACTATATCACCAATCTGTAAATTTATGCTCGGTAGGAGGTCCTGGGTGAGATCGAGGTCCACAAGAATCCTAGCATAAGTAGTATGACGCTGAAAGGAGGTAGCATTGTCAAATTTTCAAAGGCCCCCATCTTATTCCCAATTTCTTCAAGGCATGATTTTCCCATAGTTGCAGGGGGAGGCATGGGAGTCTGATCCAAATGGGCAATGTCTCAAAGGATTCTTTCAATGGATTGAACAGGTATACCAGGATTTAGTTATAAGCATGTATTGTTGCGCCCAAACCCAATACCTATTATGTATGTTTTCACGATCCTCAATAGATTTAAACACAACAATGAAATACGTCCTGAAGAAAAGAAAAGACTTCGATTTTACCTTGAATTTCGAGGCTCCATTAAACATTGATCCATTCATGTAACCGAGATAGCTTCGGCTAAAAATTGTTGAATTGGCACATGAAACCATCTCCGCAGTATGCATCTTCCAAATCTCAGACTTTACGGAGCAAATCATCTTCCAGTTTCAAGAAAGGGGTGTCTTTAGCTGGTAACAAGGGTTTTTGGGTGCTTAAGGCAGTGGCCAGACCATACCCCATTTTCCCGTGCGTGTTAATTCCCACGCACTCCAATAAGGCATTCGCAACTGAAGATGATTCAAGGGCTTTACCCTTATCCGCAACAATCATATTCAGCAGCCGAGGCTATCGATTTATGTCCCTAGCTACCATGCCCTTGTTTCCACTAAATGCATCCAGCGGTGAGGAAAGAAGAAACCAAAGCACCAGATACATCCGCCACAGGCACATTGCGGTCGCTATTTTCTTGGTGATTCTTTCTACCTCCACCTGATCACCTGTCGCCACCACCAGACTCTCAGCACACAGCGTTAGGGTTCCTGTGGAAGGCGTTAGGGCTCAGCATCATCGACATCATATAGTGAAATATATTCATAAGTCACAAACTGATAATAATTTTATTACCAGGTGACTTTGGTTCAAATTTCAGGTAAAAATCCTTTACATTCTATATGAGTTGGAGGATTTGGATACAAATGATTTAACATTCATAGTTATATTAATCATTATGATGACTACTAGTCGTGGATGCAGGAATTGAAAGAGTTTGAGGAAGACCTAATGTACTAGATGAAGCAAAGAAATTTCTCAATTGGGTCATGAACATCATAAACTCGTAAAAACTTATTTTAATAAATTTTATGTATTTTCTCTTTAATCTAATGTTGAAAAGGGTGGATGTTGTTAGTAAATTTGTTAATTAGGATAAGGATGTGTAGGAAAGAAACTAAATGGGACCCAAAGAGAAAAAACTTCGTTAGGGAGGAGGTGTGTAGTATAGGTAAAGACATTGAATTTAAAATAAATGTTCATCTATCTATAAATATGAATTTAAATAGAAACATAATATGAATAGGATGAGGGAAGCATGTAGATCCACTAGAGAGTGGAAAATGACTAGTTCCATTGAGGATGACTAAAACATGAGAATCTTCCATCTTAATTAGATCTTTTCCATAAGGAGTGACTAATCTATCTACCATAATTTTAATTGTAATACATCACCATAATATTAACTAAATCTTGAGTCATCAATTGTTATGAATATATGCCATTCCGTGTACGTTACATACAATTAGTTCATGGGTTGAAATCTTCTAGCAGACGAATGCCTCCACTAGCCAAGAAAGTTGCTATTTCATATTGCAAGTGTAGTAAAAAAGAGAATCATTAATATCAAAAATAACATAAGGTGGTGAGGTTGGTAAAAATGACGTCCACCAAAAGTGTTAGAAGTGGGTTTCCTTTCTAAATAAACCCAAAGGACGTGGCGTGGACATACGATTTTTACCAGATATAGATTGATCTAGATATTCTTTGTGAATGCATATTAATGTTCCACTATAGCATCTCAAAGTCGAGATGAAGTTTTGGTGTATAAAATGAAATAAAAATTTATCCTTGAAGAAGGTAGTGAGCGAATTCTCACGTGTTTCCATAAAGAAAATCAATTCTAATAATTGAATCAAATTATTTGAAGATATCGGTGAGAAGACAAGTGCGCCACCACAATTCCACACGATTAGTGAGAGAAAAAACCTGAAACATAAAATCCGGTCTGTGAGGAGGAAGATGGGGAACACCATAATTTTGACCATTCTTGAGGAGGGCATCTTGGATCCAATCTCTTTCTCTTCACATGACAACCCATTTTCCACACTTCCTTTCCACGACCATTTTATGTATGTTCTCTTTCAAGTCTTCCTATTGGATCTTAGTCAGGTCTTCATCAATGTAATTTATTTCAAAGAGAGTGAAAAGAGTTTTATTAGATCAGAAAACTTGGATTCTATCCGGAAGGTTTTTAAACTTGACAATAAGAAAGCTCATGGGTATACCACACCCTCTCAAACAGATTTTTATTTTATTTTAAAGTGTTACGTACAAATTCCGCACGTTAAAGAGAGTTGTCATGTTTCCCTAGACTCTAGGCCTCTAAACTTCAATTATCATCTTTTGTTATTAATTGATCTATTGAGGTGTGAGAGGCGCCCTTTCAATAAAATCAGTTTGCTTGATTGTTCTTCGTATGATCATCTTCAAGTTTTAAATACATTTTATCTAGTCCTCGAGTTGTTTTTGAAACTGGGTCAATCTTAGTTTGCATCGAGTTTTCAATGGCGAAGCCATGGTGTTAGGGATCGTTATTCTGGAAGCCCCCATCATTTGGGAATTTAAGTAAAAAAACCAGTGTTGTTATGTAACAAACAAGAACGTGCGAGGTGGAGTTTTGTTATACAAAAAAATAATGGTATGGGAAAGCAGTAGATACAAGCATGAGTTTCAAGCGTCCATGTTGGTCTTTATCAGAACACGGGGCATTTCATGATGAGACATTGGTTTTACTATTAAATGAGTGGAAGAGTATGTTAAATGTATCATATCCTCAGACATGACCTGCAGCGATCAGTTCATCTATGGACATAATTAGAATCTTGGACGATTACCATACATAATTATGTCGCATCTGCCAAAGGAAAAAAACATGAAAAATTTAAAACGCTTTGTTAATTTCGTCAGTTTTGTCATTCATTGTGTCAGGGCCTTTTTTTCTTAATGTTTTGATGATTTTCATCGTTATGTTAATGTTTAATTACTTCTACTTAAATCGTTAAACGTTGATTTTCATGGTAATATGTCGATGTTCGATTATTCTTCTTTAATCATTTCAAATTAATATTACAAAAGAAAGTCACACGAGATAAGGCATAATGTACATAGGATTAACATCATAATTGAATAAACGGTTTTGGAAGTTTCAAAAACAATAAACTTTCTCACGATGCGAGAAGCATGGTATAAACTTGTTTAAGATGCATGTCATACAATTTTGAGAATTTGTTTTTGTTTTTGTTTTTGTATGAAAAGTAAAATTAGAAGGGAAATCGAATAGGTTATAGTCCAATGGAGTATATGATGGTGTAAGTAGCGACCCACCAATGTTCCAGTCCTATGAGATATATAAATAAGGGACGAGGACACGATCACGTCTTAGGTAAATTTGACAAAATGACATCCTCAATGCTTGGCATCTAAGCTCGAGAATTTTGTGCACACGACACGTGTGCAAGCTTTAGATTCAATCAAAATAAAATCCGGGGTCAAGATTAATGTTTTTAATATTGATATTTGTTTTTAACTAGAAACATGTCATCATATGAATTAGTCAAATAATAGAGCATTAAAGTACTATACAATGAAAATGTCGTTGGTTGGTATTTATGGTCCAAAATGATCAACTTATAAAAATTAGAAGATAAATCAAGAGAGTTTGGGATATACATTACCCTCATTTTGGAACGCAGAGAAACCAAATAGGATGACTCTCCCAATAATAGATCTTTCACTAATCGGCCAAATTTCCTTGGATATTGTATTGTTAGTGGCATAAACCCCCAATGTAAGTGGTAGAAGAGAATGTACTCTAGCATTAACATAATTCTACTTAAACAAGCACAAGTGAGAAGGCCCATCGATAGACTTTTCCTAATAAAGTGGGCTCCATAGCCAACCAAAACCCCCATCATCTCCCACAACTCCCTCCCCATCGCCCCTAAGGATAAGAGACAAAATGAATGCATAATCTACTATGTTGTTGCAACAAAGGTGACAAGTAAATAATATTTTTTAGTGCCAGGATATTGGCAGAAACCTAGTGATGCTGCAAGGAGCACTCCCCCAATGGCTTATCATCTATGTAAGTGTTGTGATTCTAGACAAACATTTTCTTCTCATGCTTAAATTTTAAAAGAAGCCAAATGTGAGCACATAGCTTTTGTTATCAGCATATAATTACTAAGAAATGTCTTTGATGCTGAAAATTACATTAGCATCCTTACAAGGTTGGAAATGAATGGTAGTTTGAATGAAATCCAAATGAAAGAAATATATTCCATCCAAAGAGTCATGTCTTCGAACAAGGGTAATGTGTCTTTACTAATTATCTAGACTACTATGAGAGACTTCAAAATTGATATGTTTGAATGTTGGAGGAAAGACAAAACAAATGCAATCTTGTATTGATTGATTCTATCAATAGATGATGATTATTTCATGTACATGTCTATGCATATCTCTATCTCTATCTATATCTATGTTTCCATACAAGTTACAATACATATTTAAAATTATGATGGTAGTTACAACAGAGATAATGGTATGCAAAAACTATTATAGAAAGTTCCATCTTCCTTGGTCATGTGAAAATTGTTCTTCAACATGGCATGCTATGGAGATGATTTGAAATGGGACTATGTAGAAGCTCCATCCGAAATATCACATTGAAGTTGAAATGGTGAGAATAAAATGTTAATGTAAACTAGTCCTATGTCATTTGTTAGGAAATAAGGGATAAAATATGTGGAACAATCCCACTCAGAATCCCAATAGTAGAAACTAATATGCGTAAAGATATTACATATCTAAAATAAAAGTACAAAAAAAAAAAACACAACACAACAACAATATTTAATGTGGTTCACTCAATTCGGGCTACATCCACCAAGAATCAGCCTGCAAAATTTTTGTTAAAAGAAACCTCTTTCTCTCAATACAATGCACAGATCTGTTTGGAGTTATGCTCAACAAACTATCCCGAATTCACACCTAAACTCACACATCTACAATATTACATCAACTCTACCATATGCACAAAATCACATACATAGGCAAATCGCTAAGAAGTTTTACACTACCATGGATATCAAAACCATGGGCTAAAACGCCCCATACACCTATGGGTCAAAAATACTACTCATATGAGAAGAGCACATTTCTTGAGATATTGAGTATGTCTTTGGACACATTTCTCGACCCCTAGTGAGAAAATTGTGGAGAGTGTACATTACTTTTAGTATCTAGTCTTCAACACTTCCACACATGAAAAAAACTCGACAACATAACAATCTCCAACTTGGAGACTAGTTTTCTTCCGAGTGAGCTTCTCAACCCTTCACCATTGTCTGTGAATACCAATGAAATTTAAACACAACTTTAGTTTTTCACTTGTGACAACCTTGGTCATCATGTCTACAAGAATTTACATGGTATCAATATTCTCTAGCTTCAAATTCTCTTCCTCCAAAGTTGTCCTAATGAAATGGTACCTTAATTATATATGCTTCATCCTCGGAGTGGAAATCAGATTTATTAGCTAGGTGTATAACACTCGACTATCACTATGTAACTTCCTTCCTCCCGGTTATGCCCCAAATCCTCAAGAAATTAATGTAGCAAAATCATCTCTTTTTTACCTATGTGGCAATAACATACTCAAAGCCTCCATGGTGACAAATACAAAATCTTCGTAGTCGTGAAATCCGGCTCATTGTTTTCCCACGTATAGTGTCAATATAACATGTCATGCTCCTCTTGTTATCTACATTTCTAGCCATGTCTCGGATCTATATAACGACACAAAGTGGTTTCATATCCATTGTAACACAAAACTCTACCCATGGTCCCTCTCAAGTATCAAGTATCCACTTTACTACCTACCAATGATCTTTACATAAATCACTCATAAATCTACTCACCGATCCCACCTTTGCATGGGAAATATGAGGCCTAGTGCACACCATGGGATACATCAAACCGCCAACTCTAATGAGTAAGGTACTTGGGCATATTTTTCTCTCCTTCTCTCTGTCTTGGGAAAAATTCCTTTGATAACTTGAAATGGCTTGCTAAGAGTCCCATCCGGATTAGCATCCGGCATATTAAACTTCTCCAATACCTTCTTAATGTAATCTTCCTTAAATAAAGTCATATTTCATTACTTGTATCCCTAGATATCCTCATATCAAGGATTTGTTTGGCTGCCCCAAAATCCATCATATCAAAGGAGTCACTTAGCTTTGTCTTGAGTACTTTTATTTCCTACATGTTTTATCCTGTAACCAACATGTCATCCACATACAAGCACAAGATAATATAACTATCATCTCAAAATTTCTTTGTGTACACGTAATGGTCGAATGGCATATAATATAACGTTGTTCCATCATGAAGCTATCATTTTTATTATACCATTGACGTGGATCTTGTTTTAGGCCATAAAAGCTCTTCTTCATTTTGCACAACATCTCATCTTTAACTTTGACCGATAGCCCTCTAGTTGCTGCATATGTATATCCTCCTTGAAATCACCATGGAGAAATGCGGTCTTTACGTCTAGCTGCTCTAAGTGCAAGTCTTATTCTACCACTATTTGAAGAACAGTTCTAATATAGCTCATTTTTACTACGAGAGAAAAAATATCATCAAAATATATGCCTTTTTCCGTTTAAACCCCTTGACCACCAATCAGGCCTTATACCTTTTATTTCCTCCTTCCTCTTTAAGTATGCATATCCACTTATTCTGCTATGCTCTTTTTCCTTCAGTAGCTTCACCAAATACCAAGTCTAGTTCTCCATGAGAGGTTGATGCTCCTCCTTCATGGCTTGCTCCGACTTATTCCCGGCATCTACTAGCATTGCTTCATCAAAGCTCTCTAGATATCCACTATTAGTGAGTAATAAATAATAAAGAGAAGAAGGAAAACACTCATATTCACTTCTTACCCTAGAATATCTCCTCGATATAGGATTTTGGGGTTCCCATTGAGTAGGTTCTTGAACTGATTCATATGTCACTTTCAAATCCAAAATATCCTCTATCACTGTATATTCTTTCTTGGATTCTTCCTTGTTTTCTTGTAACTATTTATTATACATAACTTTCTCATCAAGACCACATCCCTAGATCAAATCATTTTCTTTTCCTTAATACTCCAACATTTAAATCCAAATTCATCACCACCATAACCAATAAAAGTGCATGTTTATGATTTAGATCCTAGCTTGGTCCTATCATCCTTGTTAATGTGAACAGACACCTCACATCCAAAGACTCTAAGAAATGAGTAATCATACTTCTTACTATACCAGGACTCCTCAGGTAAGCCTCCATCGAAGGCACTTGAGGGTCCTTTGTTTATCAAGTACACAACCATGCTCATCGCTTCTACCCAAATAGAAAGAGGAAGTCTTGCATGTAACCTCATGCTCCTAGCTCATTCCATTCTTGTCGTGTTAATCCTTTTGATATCGCATTGTGTTGTAGAGTTCTTGGACCCATCTTTTACCTATGGATTCCATTCTTAAAACAATAATCATCAAACTAATTTCTGCAATACTCCCCTCCATTATTTGACTTGAAACATTTTAGCTTAAGACTTGTTTCATTCTCTACCGACGCTTTCCATTTAACAAAAGTGTCAAATACATCATACTTATTTCTAATAAAATATACCCAAAATTTCCTTGTTGCATCATTAATAAAAGTGACATAATAATTTGACCCCCAAGAGATGATACCTGAGAAGACCCGTTTTATGGAAAATTCATAGTACCCTTGAATTTTTGCAAGTGAATAACTTGAGAGTTGGTGTGATTTGTGAAACATGGAGCTATCCTAAATTGTGGAACTTTGCAATCAGGATATCTCTCGGAGAAGGCCGACTTTCTTTCCTAACATAGTGAAAACTACTACAAAAGCAGAGAATGGCAAATCTTACCGTACTCTAATTCTTTCCAAGGGGACAAGGATAAAAGGATTCCATGAAATTGAAATCTGCCATAAGGGAAGGTGATTCATGAAGAAGGAATGTTGGACAACTTTCACTACATGAGAATGAAAACTAGAAAATGGGGATGTTGGTCAAGCCCTAAAGATCATAAACCTCCTACAAACCCACTTTCCAATAAAGACAACATAATCAAGAACCCGCAATGACAATAATAATAATGCACAAGAACCTCTAATTGTAATAAAAGATCATATAAGATGTAATAAAACACAAAGGAGGGTTGAAAACATCCACATATTTGATTTTATTACTCCAATAAGTTGATACAATACATCACAATAGGGGCCAAAGGCATGAAATTTTTGTATTACAATGCTCAAAGGGGAGGCTTGAAGCTCCACATATTTCTTACAAACAAGAAAGAAGGGAGGGGAAAATGAAAAGTGTCCAACCTTTTGATATGAACCCCTCCTTATAATTTATAGAAGATTTTTTTTGGATGAGAGAGAGAATGCAAAGCTCCAAAATGCTCCAAAACTCACAAAAATCCTCATTTCTCCTACAATGGCTGTGGGAAGATCTATAAATATCCACATTCTCTCGTACTCGCCTTGTGTTTGAAGAAATGGAATCCATGATGACACACGGGTATGGCCTCTAGCCTTGTAACTTCATCATCATTTTATTCCCACAATACTCATTAATTTACCATTTTTGAACATCCCATGCTGTAGAACTCTAAACACACCTTTCCAATTAATTTTATTTTGTCAAAATCAAGGCGTGTAATGGAAGGTATCATAATTTTTCTTCAGGTTGATTCTTGAGCTCATACTCCACCTACCTCGCTAATCTCTAAAATTTGTCCCTTCCATTAAATTCCTCTCTGAATTTCATTTCCAACAAGTATAATTTTGTTTTTATTTGGCTAATGAATACTCAAGTTATTCAATTTTTGGTTCGGGCCACGCTTTTAGGTTTGAAATGCTACTTACGTAGCTCCTCCCTCATAACTGGCCACATGTCTCTCTAGACAGCTTGGCGGCCAATGTTTCTATCTACCTATTAATCATCGCTCGATGCATCTCGACATCCAATGTAAATTCGGTAGGTTGGTTTTCATAATTTTGAATTATATTGCTTGGCAGACTTTGGAGTTTAATTCCACCCACTTCAAAATTTTACCACCCAAAACCCCAAAGTAAACCTCCAAAATCTACTCGGCAACTACCCCCAAATTTTGGGATTTCCATTCTTCAGAGTTCAGACCTTCCGGCTTTGGAGATTGTAGCTTTCTATTATCAGACTGTTTCAGCAACCGAGCCCAAAATTGGTGCCCCCAAATCCCCAAAAATATCTTGTCTATTAACCCTAAAAGGAGTTAACCCTAAAATTCCCCCAAGCCCATCAAACTTCGGGGTCATTGGGTTTTTAGAAATTTTTAACTTTTCGAGCATTTTTCCATCGACCGAGTTTCAAAGATGCACACCTATGATGTCTGAAATGTTTAGAATTCGGAATCCATTCCATCTTGAACTCTCTCAATTTACGAGCCTTCACCAACCTTGTACTACATTCTCATGATCTCGTGAGCCAAGCTATCTCCTTATTCATTGAGCTCATGGAGCTTGGCCTTTCCTTTACTTTACAACAACTCGCCTTTCCCATAGCTTGTCTCCATGCAAGCTCTACACTTGAACCCCATCTCATTCGGTCAAGCCAACATCTTCTTCCCACCTCATGAGTTCCCAATCATTCCAAGCCCAATGTTGAGCTACTTGACCGCCCCGCCACAAAAATTTCCCTCATGCACTATGCAAGATAGCTCGCCTTCTTAATCCCTGACTTGTGATGTTTCCATGGCCGAGTCTCCCCCAATTTTTCCATGCACTAGCATTAATATGAAGTGAGATCCATTCAATACTCACATGAATCACCCTCTGGTTACGCCCGAGCTATCTCTCAATGCGCCGAACTCGGCCATATCCTCTTCACTTTGCCGTTGCAAATGAGCTCACCCGAGGTTTGTGAAAACCTCCGCTCTCCATGCGGCAAAGAGCTCGACCGACCACCTTTGTAACTCGAGATCACCAAGTAGCTTTCGAGATACTTGGGGATCTCTCCATTGAATTTTCCCTCCATGCATGAATCTAGCTCGCGAGTGACTTTTGGCTCAAGCACCTCTTCAAGGCTCATTTGGGAAATTTTATTTTCTCTAGATTTTTGATGATTTTTTTTATATGTGGCAGCCGAAGGGGAAACACTAGGGTGTCCCAGTGGTAATTTTCACATTTTTACTCTTTCACCTGTTTTTACTAGGTATGGGCCCATAGGCCCGTATTTCATGATTTTTAAAGTTGATCCTTAAGGGTCAAAACCCATAAGAGGAAAAATTCTCTTATGATCCCAAAACTCCAAAAATTATTGAATGTTCTCCTTGAAACCTTGAAACTACTTGGAACTCATTTTCATCCTTAGATTCCCTATTCAAGTGTTTAGGTCCTACCTACTCCTCTTGTTCGATTTTCTTGGGGAAAATGGATAACAATCTGGTTACTCGTGAGGGACATTTTCTTGCTAAATGTTTGTGGACTAGTATCCTGAAGCCTCCATTGGGAATGAAGTCATGATGATGGCCTGAAATCGATCAAAATTTTGATCTTGATCCCAAAAACCACTTGCAACACTACTAATCTTATGTTGACATGTTGTTTGTACTCCAAATTTTTATAAGAAAATTTTGAAGTTAAAATTGTGAGAGTATAAAATTGTTTGAACCTTGAATTTTCACCCTTTTCCTTCTGCAATCATGTTCTACGGTGTCGAACATGAGCTTCTGAACTCGTCCCGAAACCTTATTTTTTCTGGTATGAGCACACCAAATCTAATGATTATTTCGAAAACATAGAACTCTACGGGATTTTTAGCAAGACATTTGTTGTTTTTGGACATCATGGAACTCTATTAAATTCTTATTTTCATCTTCTTCGAATATCCCACTTGCGACATGCTACTTGGAACCTAACTTAAGTCTAGAGTCGAATGAACTAGTAGAGGCACTAGAAACTTAAACTATGACTGATCCAAAGGAAAAAGAGGATACAAACTCTAAAATTTACCCTTTAATATAATTTTAGTTGCTCTGCATTTGAAACCTTTTGAGGATTACAAATATCCCGACAACTTTGAATTTATTGTTTCTAATATTTTTTTCTTGAGGGGAATATATATTTTTTACAATGATACAACTAGGAGAAATAAAAACTGTGCAAGGCAATTAGGGAAACTAAAACCTAATCTACAATAAGAAAAATGTACATATTTACTTAGAAGAATTTAAATTCATAAGCTAATATATACAAGGGTGAGAATATTCCTTTCACTAACGATGCTTGAGATAGATTCCATTGACTAGAATTGGAATCTCCTCTCCATTTAAAGTGGATAATTAAAAGGAATTGCTACTCTTACATGCTATGACCATGTAGGGGCCACTTCAAATTCCAGCCAACTTAGAATTCCTACCCGGCTTAGCCCAATCCACATCCCATTTAAGAACCAAGTCCCTCTCCTGGAAGGTTCTTTCCTTGGCTTTCTTGTCAAATGAACTCTTGATTAAGGCCTAATATTTCTCCATGGTTTGTATTGCATGCTCTCTTCTTTCTTCTATTTCCATAAGTTTCACATATATAAATTCCATATGCTTGAACTATGATAGTTCCAACTTCTTTAGGCGCTCCAATGTTGGCAAGTCAAGTGATATGTGCAACTTTGCTTCCTTACCATAGACTAACTTATATGGAGAGCTACTTATTGAACTTTTTGGTGTAATTCTATCAGCCAACAAGGCTGATTTGAGCTGGGTATCACATGTCCTTTGATTTATATCCGAGTCCTCCGATGATTCTTAACAAGTTATTATTTGTGGAGTTTGTTATCCCGTTACCCTAGGGAAATATTTTGAGGAGATTCCCAAATAAATTCCATTCCTAACAGCCCATTCTATGATCTTTGTGACGATGAATGTTAAAACATTGTTTGATAGATAATGGCTGGTACACTGAACTGTCACTATCCCTTCATAAAAGTCTAGTATACTAGACTTATTGGCTTCCTTAAGTGTTACCGCTTCAGTCCACTTGGTGAAGTAGTACGTAGTCGTAAAGACCCACTTATGGCCAAGGCTCGAGTTTGATTGATGACCCTAATGAAGTCCAATCCCCTCTACATGAATGGTTGGTCAAACGATTTTGGATGCAATGGAAGTTCTACTAGCCTCTCCTTTCTTGTGAAGAATGCACACTTTTTACACTTCTTAATCCAAGTGTAGTAGTCACTAAACACTATGGGCTTATAATAATCTACCTTCATTATCTTGAGATTCATTACCCATGGAGAAAAATGACCTTCGGCCTCTCCATTATGAAACCCTGTGTAGTACCGTTTATTATTCGAATACACCTTAATAGGACAGATGATGACAAAGATATTTACTAATACGTCAGTAAAAAATGCGAAGACGCACGCCATTCATGTCTTTCTTGAATGAAACACCATAAATAAGCACATACCAAAAGGCTTGGAGTTTGAAATATCTCCTCTTTTTTTCTCATCTCTAGAGGGCATAGACATGCTTGTAGGAAATGTATCATATCATGAGTCCAACAAGTAGTAGGAATAATATTGTCTTATTGTTCATGATTATCTTGCGACACCAAAATAAATTCTTTTTCATTATTTCTATTCACATGTTGTCTTAAACCTAGTTGCTCACACAATCCATTTCCACAAAAAAACTTAGTGACCTTGATATGCATGTCATATTCCATGACACGATTGATTAAACCGAGCTTTTTTCATTCAATTATTTATTCAAGAGGAATTCCTTGACTCAGCACATGGGACACCAACAACTAAATTCTATTGTTTAAGACCAACTATTTTATTTTTTATAAACTCCTAATAACTGCGAGGACATGATTTTCAATGAAGGAGTACCTTACTTCATAGTCCTCCAATATTTGACTGAATGGTAGAAATAGTGTTTGAAACATCGAAGGCATAGAGCATGAAGTTATTATAAAAACTGAGTTAAATAGGGATGAAGCTTGAGATATAGCATTCTTGATAGGTTTGAAACTTTCCTTTCCCTCCACTATCCACTTTAATGCCATACTTTTTTCAAAATCATGGTTATTTTCTTAACAAGAGCTGCAAAATATGGCACAAAATTACGGACAAAATTGATTCTTCCAAAGAAAATTTAAAGAGACTTCTTATGACTTGGTATTGGTAGAACATGAATAGCTTTGAATCTCTTCAAATCAATTGTTAATCCTCTTTAGATACAATGTGGGCTAAGATCATTCTTCATGAGCTAGGAATATGTATTTATTTGGATTTAGGACTGTTAGTGCAAAATCACAGCACCCCTGGACGCACATCAGGCTTCTAGGTTGATGTTCAGGCATCCAGTGTGATTGCACAACATGGAAACCTCTCTCCAAGCGTGGGACTTGTGAAACCGAGAGAGGAATCTCCAGAGAAGGCTGGTTCCTGCTCCTAAACTACCTGCCACAAGCTATTCCAGTGCAGGCAAGCTAATCTAATCCTAATCTAACCATGCCAAGGAGAGAGAGAGAGAGAGAGAAGGGAAAAACAGCAAAAGCCTACACTAAAACGGTGATACACCAGAGAAGGAGAATGTTGAACATCTATCAAAACTGCCATGGGACAAAGAGAGGTGAGCAATGGGAAGGATGGACAGATGCATCACAGGCCCAAGGATAGATTTCACACAGAAAGTGTCCCAAAACTCCATGAACACAGCTCCAGATCTGCAGTGAACGTTCAAACATGCACAGATACCTGCAATGAAGAGAGGCAAGAAGAAAACAAGCAAAAACGAGAAAGGATGGACAGATGCATCACAAAACACGTTTTGTTGCTTCAGAAGTTTGCACAGAACATCATTCCATTAGTAAAAGGCAAAAAACGCCATTACAGAGTAGGGAGGAGGTTCGAACTCCATTTTCAACCCTAGAGAAGAAAAGAAGGGAGGGCAGAGCAGAAAGAATGAACAACCTCTTTGTTATGAGCCAAATCTGGCTTTTACATTGCATGGGTCGAGCCCAGGGGACAGAAAACGTGGGAAAACGTGCAAGCCCATTCCTCATTGACTGCAGATGCATTAAATCAGCATGGAGGATCTTACCAACCCATACCCTGTCATTTTTAGCGATTTTGGAGGAGAAAGCGACCCATTTGTATTAATTTGGCCGCTAAAATGTCACTTCTGGCCGTGCAGAAGAAGAATGCGACCCATTAGCATTAAAACGGGTTGTTGAAAGGTCGCTTCTGGCCATTACCACACGTCAGAGTCGTTTCTTGATTTTCTCTCTTCAGAATGCACCAAAACTCGAGATTGATCCCAGAATCATGTAGAGGATTTCACTAGCTTTCCGTTGATATAAGGAACATGCAAATCCGAGCTCTGGATCAAAAGATACGACGATTTGAAGAAAACAGGCAAAAATGGATTTGAAAAGCTTTTCCCGCGCTTCGCCACCTTGATGACACGTGTCAGGTGTTGATTGGATGAGCAAGGTCTTCAGCCTGTCGGGTTCGGGATTCTCCTATGCATTTGCATCGGGTTTGGGAGGTGGCTCGACATATGTTTGATGCTCGTGTTTTCCCGAAACCCGCTTCCGCCAGATTATCCAAATTTTCCTTTGTTGTCGGGCTTTCCGACCCCTCCGACATGTTCTTGCCTTTGGACACGTGGCAGCTTCTCGTTGGCCCGGGCTGACCCTTTTAAAACTTTCCCTTTGACTTATTTGACCTTTTTTCCTGAGACACGTGGCGGCTTCTGATTGGTCCTCGGCTGATTCGGCTCCTTCGCGTACTTCGCCTCCATTTGTCCCGGATGTCCCATTTGATTTTGGGCCCTTTGTGCTCATTTCGGCCGGTTTGGGCATTTCGCGTCCATTTGTCCCAGACGTCCCATTTGATTTTGGACCCTCTGGACCTTTTTGCCCGGTTAGGCGTTCGCACCTTTTCGGCCCTCTTAACCCAAGCGATTAGTCGATTTTCTCTCGGTCGAACCGGCATTTCGCCGCCGCCGCGTACTCCAGCCCATTTGTCCCCGTTTTCTTTTGGGTATCGTGCTCATTTCGACCGATCCGGCCGGTTCGGGCCTTTTGTCCCATTTGTCCCAAATGTTACCTTGAGCAGGACTTAGCCAATTTTCACACTTTTTCTGGATCAACCTACTTGCCTTTCTGCTGACTTTTTTTGCATTTTCTCGAGCTTGCTCTTTTCCTCTCGAGACAGGGGACTTAGAAAATATTTGAGGGGACTCTAGCAGCAACATGATTTTTGGCCCCGAATCAATCAATTTTCTGGGACTTGAATATTCGATGCATGTTATCAAAATTACCCAGGGGGTGAATTTTGGATAACGATTTATGACTTCGGTGGGGTCATCTGCTGCTTAGATGAAAAGACCCGAGCTTCAAGCAATCCATTGGGCATGGAGTCATAAGCAAGCCACGAAAACTGATTCGAACCTTGAAAATCTCCCTCCGAGCCACTTGGAAACCCATTGAACTGGAGTGTCTTCACCAAGATGCCCTTTGAAATGAAGCGTGCAAGAGCAGAACCAGCAACACCAAAACTATGTACAAAACTGAAAATCATACATGCCCCAAATGGAACATGCAGAGTGTGCACAAGCACTTCTTCTGCTGAAAGCAAACCTACCTACTCTACTCTAACTGGAAACAAAGGCAAGCTAAACAAACCCTGCAACTGGTTGTGCAAAATAGCTTCCTTTCTTCAAAATGGGCAGCCATGCAATTGATTTGGCACTGATCATGGCTGTTTGGATGGATGGAAAATCAACAAGAAGCTGGTCTTCTATCCAAATAATCAAGGTATCAATGAAAAATCCAATACCTCTTTTAGTTGCTCGCATTTGGATTGGAGAGGTATGGCGGCTGATCCTTGGTACTTTGTAGCTCATCCTCATGCTCGGAAGCAAGCATGGTGGTTTGTGGCTTCTCCTTTGGCTCCAGTGAAGCCAAATACTTGATTGGGCAAGGTCCGATCCGTTTGATATGCCCATTGCTTTGTGATTTTCAACTCCAAGAATGGAGTCTTCTTGTGAGACCTTGAATGGATGGTGTGGAAGAAATGGTGGAATCCTTACTGTCCTTTCTCTTCCTCTAATGAAGAACAGGAAGATTAGAATCTTCCAATCTTGATTCCAAAGGGCTGTTGTAAGATGCGAGGCTGCTGCAAATGAAAGCTCTCCTTCATGCAAAGAGACTCGGTGTTTGGAATGTGGATGATGAAAGAGAGAAAGGTGAAAGCTCAACCGGCTCCTCTCCATCAAAGCAGTCCTCCAAATCGCTGTAAACTACCTCATTGTTGTCCCGTTGTTCATGTTCAACTTCCTCCATGGTGTCCTCTTGATCTACAACTTGACCACCATGGTTTCCTTCACTCTCCAATATTGAGTTTGAGAGATCAAACTCCTTTTCGATAATAGAACTTGAGAGAGATGAAGTGGAAAGAAGAACTGAAGGTTCTTCGTAGCCCTGCTTTGTGCTCAAAGCCCTTGGATCTGCACTTTTCTCCTCCACAGCTAGAATGTGCTCCTCTTCTTTTGGATTTGGAGCAACTTCTCCTTCCTCCAATGTTTGAAGAGAATATCGCTCTTGATTGAACTCCTCCTCCAGCATGAAGTTTGTCAAGTCGAACTCTTCAATTTGTTGCTCTAGAGGACAAGTTGGGACTGCAAGATCTTCTTCTCCAACAAAATCAGTCCTCACCACCATTTGTTCAACCTCAGCCTCTTCTGTAGGCTTAACCATCAAGGGGATCTTTGTCATCCCAAATCTAAGAGCCCAACTCTTCAGACTGTCTGTCACTTCTTTTCTTTTTGGCTCTTCCTCTTGTTGTCCTTGATGACTGATTTTTTCAATTTCTTCTTTCCCACATGGAATTGGGGATGCGAGAGGAGGGATAGGTTGAAACTCAAGCGATTTGACAATTTTGTGTGGTGGTGGAGGCGGTGAAACCTCTTGTTTCTTTGGAGGAGGGGTATTTCTGTTAGCTCTTGTGGAGGGGATGACTGTTTGGAAGGGAAAAGGAAAGAAGAATCGAGATGGGGTGGAAGACTAGGGGATGGAGGATGGATTCAACACTTGGGACAGCAGATGGAGAGTTTAAAGCTTGACAATGCTGAAATGAAGCAGATTGGGAAAGAGGAAAAGAAAAGGCATGAGAAGATGTGCTTACCCATTGACAAGGTTCTTTGAATACTTGTCTCATACACTTCTATTTCTTCAATCCACCTTGCAAGCAAGGGCAGCGTTGCAATCATGAAGTCAAGTTTCTCCTGAGGGCTGTAATGCCTTGGAAAAGGTCCCACCCATGGACAGGGTGCTCCACAACCGATTCCAAATGCTCTCATCTGTGCCTGAGCCCTGGACTGCACTATCCCCACCTCCATTCTTTGGATTTTCTCCTATAGACCAGACCAGCATCTTGCATCTGATGGTCTTCATTGTATGCACACCCTTGCTCTTGGGAAGCTTCATTGCCAAACTGACTTTGGCACTGCTGTTCATATGAGTATGCATGCTGATCTGGAGGATTTGTAAAACATGTTGGAATTGGAAAATATTGCTGTTGTTGTAAATGTGAGTTCCATGATGGAAATGAAGTCATGGTTGCACAACTTCATGGAATGGAAAAGAATGAAAGGGATGGAAAGAAAGATGAATGAAAAATGGATGGAAATGAATGGAAAGGAAGGTCTGCAACTTCAGAGATGGTTGTTGACCAGATGGAGTCGCCAGATGTGTTTGCAAGTGCCTCCAAAGGCTGAAATCTTCACAGGAACACATCAACCTGCAAAAGATGAAGTGAAAGACCTCTAAGGTCCCACCGAGCGTGCCAGAAACTGTTAGTGCAAAATCACAGCACCCCTGGATGCACATCAGGCTTCTAGGTTGATGTTCAGGCATCCAGTGTGATTGCACAACATGGAAACCTCTCTCCAAGCGTGGGACTTGTGAAACCGAGAGAGGAATCTCCAGAGAAGGCTGGTTCCTGCTCCTAAACTACACCGCCACAAGCTATTCCAGTGCAGGCAAGCTAATCTAATCCTAATCTAACCATGCCAAGGAGACAGAGAGAGAGAGAGAGAAGGGAAAAACAGCAAAAGCCTACACTAAAACGGTGATACACCAGAGAAGGAGAATGTTGAACATCTATCAAAACTGCCATGGGACAAAGAGAGGTGAGCAATGGGAAGGATGGAGATGCATCACAGGCCCAAGGATAGATTTCACACAGAAAGTGTCCCAAAACTCCATGAACACAGCTCCAGATCTGCAGTGAACGTTCAAACATGCACAGATACCTGCAATGAAGAGAGGCAAGAAGAAAACAAGCAAAAATGAGAAAGGATGGACAGATGCATCACAAAACACGTTTTGTTGCTTCAGAAGTTTGCACAGAACATCATTCCATTAGTAAAAGGCAAAAAACGCCATTACAGAGTAGGGAGGAGGTTCGAACTCCATTTTCAACCCTAGAGAAGAAAAGAAGGGAGGGCAGAGCAGAAAGAATGAACAACCTCTTTGTTATGAGCCAAATCTGGCTTTTACATTGCATGGGTCGAGCCCAGGGGACAGAAAACGTGGGAAAACGTGCAAGCCCATTCCTCATTGACTGCAGATGCATTAAATCAGCATGGAGGATCTTACCAACCCATACCCTGTCATTTTTAGTGATTTTGGAGGAGAAAGCGACCCATTTGTATTAATTTGGCCGCTAAAATGTCACTTCTGGCCGTGCAGAAGAAGAATGCGACCCATTAGCATTAAAACGGGTTGTTGAAAGGTCGCTTCTGGCCATTACCACACGTCAGAGTCGTTTCTTGATTTTCTCTCTTCAGACTGCACCAAAACTCGAGATTGATCCCAGAATCATGTAGAGGATTTCACTAGCTTTCCGTTGATATAAGGAACATGCAAATCCGAGCTCTGGATCAAAAGATACGACGATTTGAAGAAAACAGGCAAAAATGGATTTGAAAAGCTTTTCCCGCGCTTCGCCACCTTGATGACACGTGTCAGGTGTTGATTGGATGAGCAAGGTCTTCAGCCTGTCGGGTTCGGGATTCTCCTATGCATTTGCATCGGGTTTGGGAGGTGGCTCGACATATGTTTGATGCTCGTGTTTTCCCGAAACCCGCTTCCGCCAGATTATCCAAATTTTCCTTTGTTGTCGGGCTTTCCGACCCCTCCGACATGTTCTTGCCTTTGGACACGTGGCAGCTTCTCGTTGGCCCAGGCTGACCCTTTTAAAACTTGCCCTTTGACTTATTTGACCTTTTTTCCTGAGACACGTGGCGGCTTCTGATTGGTCCTCGGCTGATTCGGCTCCTTCGCGTACTTCGCCTCCATTTGTCCCGGATGTCCCATTTGATTTTGGGCCCTTTGTGCTCATTTCGGCCGGTTCGGGCATTTCGCGTCCATTTGTCCCAGACGTCCCATTTATTTTGGACCCTCTAGACCTTTTCGCCTCATCGCCCGGTTAGTTCGGCCGGTTCGCGCCTTTTCGGCCCTCTTAACCCAAGCAGTTAGTCGATTTTCTCTCGGTCGAACCGGCATTTCGCGCCCGCCGCGTACTTCTGGCCCATTTGTCCCGTTTTCTTTTGGACTGTCTGTGCTCATTTCGACCGATCCGGCCGGTTCGGGCCTTTGTCCCATTTGTCCCAAATGCTACCTTGATCGAGGACTTAGCCAATTTTCACACTTTTTCCTGGATCAACCTACTTGCCTTTCTGCAACCTTTTTTTGCATTTTCTCAGAGCTTGCTCTTTTCCTCTCAGACAGGGGACTTAGAAAATATTTTAGGGGACTCTAGCAACATGATTTTGGCCCCGAATCAATCAATTTTCCTGGGACTTGAATATTCTGATGCATGTTATCAAAATTACCCGGGGGTGAATTTTGGATAACAGGGACACTTTGAATCTCCTACGTGTTTGGAACACTTGCTTGAGGTGGAAGAGGAGACTTGCTACATTCTTGGAAAACACAGTAATGTCATATAAGTACACAAGAACTATTTTTTTTATCAACCCCTTGAACGCCATGTCCATTTCCCTCTGGAATGTAGCTCCATTGTTTGACAATCGAATGGAATTTTCCTATAGGCATAAGTGCCCCATTTGGTGGTGAAGGTTTTTTTAATTGATAATCTTATTTCACCATAATTTTATTATATCCCAAGTATCCATCTAGGAGAGATAATATTTCTGATCTTGCTACCACTTGTAATATTTTCTCCATAGAAGGAAGCAGATGGTGGTGCTCTATAGATGCCATGTTCAAAGTCTTAGAATACTAAAACAACATGATTTCCCCATTTATTTTCCTGACTAACACTATATTGGAAACCCAATTTGAGTGATTGGTTGTAATATGATGCTTTCATCACTGATTTTGTTTAGCTCCTTCTTCATGGGATGCTCAATATGAGGTTGACATGTCTTTTATTTTGTCTAATAGGCCCAACTTTTGGATTCAGTTCAATAGTGTGTTGTTTTAACTTGAGTTAAACCCTCTCAAGTCTACATAGCTCCAAGATAAGACATCCGGGAAATCATGTAAAATATGTATGAAATCACACTTCTCTTGTTTAGTACTCATATTACCAATTTGTAGTGCCTTGCCCTCTCTAACCAAAGTAGGCTCCAAATATTTCACTTTTACATGGATATTTTCCTTTTCCTTCCAGAATTTATCATTGGGGTTGAAGATTGAATCCAATGTCACTAATCCTTTTAGAAGATTTTTCATCCTTAATTACACCACATGATCCCCATATTGCTTCTCTAATTTATCCTAGTTATTGATGGATAATTCAGCTTTTTCCTATAGGAAATAATGATTTGTTGATCATTCTCGAACACTTGTCAACTTGTGTTGTTATTTGAAACTGTTGGCCTCACAACTATGTTGATATGGGATTACGTTTTATCCCTTTTAATACTATTTTGCACATAAAATGCTTCCCAATCATTGTAAGCCTTTCGTAGCCTCATTTTCCTTCGTTGGAATGGAATCAGTATTAAATGCCTCAAAGTCTTCGATGAGATCCCATACCCAATTCCTGTAACTCTTTACGAGATCATTCTTGGCTTTATTCTGCCCTCTAATTTTATTGATAATCAGTTCACTATCTCGAATACCTACATGTTCTTGATGCCTCTTTTTCTTGGCCAATGAAATCCATAGATGAGAGCTTCGTACTCAATTGTGTTGTTTTGACAAACAAACATGAATAATAAGGATGGATAGCATTTGATGTTTTATGGTTACACCAACATTGCACCTCCTCCAAAACCTTGCCTGCTCCTTAAGACATCAAAAATAGTTTCCATACTTCATTTTCATCCTTATATTCTTGCTTGGTGATGCTAAGGAGAGGTGGATTCTTTTCATGCAAGCACTTATGCTTGTTTCAGCCTTCTTCCATCTCCTTGTATGGATCAAAAGCATGCCTTTTGTTTTCCCATTCATATAACGTCAAATATGAATGCCCTCAACTTTAGTACTTATTTCTAGAATGCTTGGATAATTTTCTCGATCAAAATATGAGCAATTGGCATTAATTAGACTTGGCACATGAGTCTCATTGTGGATGTTGGCAATCAGCTTAGATCTGATTTTTTATTTGACTCTATATCTCATTGTAAAGAGCATATGTGACTAGTCTATGGATAGGTAGCCTCCAATCTTAGAAATGAAGTCCCTTGATAAGCACAAGGTAAAGATTTGTGGTTAGTTAATAACTGATACATCTTGCAAAACCCTGACATTGGGACAAAATGCAGTGTAAGAATTAATCCTTTGATGATCCCAAAGTTGTTCCTACATATGTCTCATCCAATTTAACTACTCCCTTAGAGACTAGTTCATATTGTAGGCCTAATTTAAGTACTATCTATTTTTGAATTACTAAATTGCTTTCCCCTAAATCGATCATGAAATTATGCACTAATTTGTTCCCAATTATCAATGACACATACAATGGTGGAGGATTCAATTTTTTTCGTGGTTTACCTCCTTCTTGGTGCAATGTATTAGTGAGAATCTTCCTTGATTTTTAGATGACTGGCTTGAGGAGGACCCATTGGCCATTGAAACTTGCAACAAGTCTCATTTCCCTAGAATTGCCAATGATTCCCACATGGAAATACTTACATTAGTCTTCTTCATTTCATCAATGATGTTGAAAGGGGATGGTTTGTACTTTTTATTCCCCTTGACGAAATTGTTTCTAACACTTGGATGGGAACATGTACTACTGCAATAGGTGCCTTAGGTTGATTTTGTGTGTTTGTGGTTATTTTTGCATTACTAAATCCCTAGGGCATGAGCATGGGTTGAGAAAAATTGGGATAAATGACTGACACTCCTCTATGTTCCTCTTATTTAACCTCATATTGGAAGCCACAACTTTGAATGGAGGTTGATTAACTCCACAAAAATATTTTATTTTCCAATTTACCAGTGTGGTCTCAGTTGGAGGTGCCTTAGTGCACTTACTTGCTGCTAATTTTTCTCTTCATTTGGCTCTTGGGACACACCGATAGTTTTCACCACTAGGGCCTAATTTAAAGCACCATTGAAGCATGTTTCCTACTTGTGAGGTTTATTACATGGGAAGAACTATTCATAATCTTGTGCAAGATTATTTTGAGTTAGACCCAAGGCCCTGGATGTTGAAACTACATTTGGATTATATAGTTGAAATGGTAGGAAAACTTGAAGTTGACCTTTGTTTGCATTTTGATTTTTAGCTTGAGTTGGGGGCCTATTTGGTTGATATAGAGGCCTATTTTTTTGAGCTTGAGGATGATATGGTTTGAATCTCTTAGCTTGTTTCCTCCTAATAGTTACTAGCTCATTTCCCAAATTTTGTAGCTACTTCATAACCTCTTGAAGTTCCTTGGAAGTGGTAGAAGAGATGGAGGCCTCATTATTACTTTTTTTATAGGGTCTAGACTGGGATTCAACTCAACTATTTGAATAGATGTGGGAGTTCCCATTTCGAATATAGAGGTATAGGTGGCACTGGGAAAAAGCTTTTCGACCTAAATCAAATAGTTCTCAGCTCTAATTTCTATGTTGTAGGCTTCAAAAACATTGTTCCTCCCATTCACTATATCATCATAGCTATTTTAGAATATAGAGCCTTCAATAAAAGAGGAATACACCTTTGGCAGCTGGTTTTATAAGCATTTGAATCTTGTCCCATGTATACTTGGGGCCCTCTTGATTCCTATTTGTAAACGAAACTTATTCTAATAAATACATATTATCTTCCCTTTCTTCGAACTGGATGTAGAGATCTATACATAGTTTATTCTTGTTTATAATAGAAGACATTGTTAATATCCTAAACCACTGCAAAAATTTATCCTTGAAAGAGGAAGCTAATGATTTAAATGCAACATTCATTTCATTGATCTCGTGAATTTAAAAAACATTTTCAATGTGTTGAATGTTGTCAATAGGGGTTGTATGATTCTCTCCAGTGAATTGGGGGATGTTTTTTAATGATGCCACTAGGATTGGATTCGAGCATTGAGAGAAAGTGGACTACTTCCCATGAAGTTGAGAAAAGGATTTGGTGGCGCTTAATGAGCCATTATGATTGGTCTAAGGAGCCTAGTTGACTGAAGGAAGGGTCTACAGGTGGAGGTGTAGAAAAGTTCCTATTAGGTGGAGATGGTGATCTTTTTGGTCTTCTTCCTCTCATTCCTCTTCCTGGAGATAGTTTTAGGTAAACATATATTCCTCTTCTCTTGTCTCGAGATCTGGTTCGAACTCTTCTTAGCAACTTGGGAAACTTGGGCCACTACTACACCATTGATTTATAACCATAGGAGTCACCCGATGTGTTGGAATGAAACTCGAAAGGATAAAAATTTCCAAGTCACACACCTAAACTTGAAAAATTGAAAATGGAAACTTTACACAAGGCCTTGTTACTAATTTTTAGAGGTTAAAACTTGTCTGTAATTAGGAGTCTCGAAATTATGAAAATTAGAGAACTCCAAAATCTAAAAACTCGAACTCTAAAATAAAAAAACTTAGAAATCCAAAAAGAAAGAAATCTTCAAAATATGAATCATGAAACCTCTAAAGTCCATTTTCCTAAAAGTATGAGTTCCAAAACCCGAAATGTCCAAAATTGAAAATTTCAAAAATATGAAAGGTTTGAATTATGAAATCAAAAATTTTAAAATGTCTGAAATCTAGAAATTGCAAAACCAAAAATAGTTTGAAATCCTAAAATTTGAAATTTCAAAATGTAAAAAAATCCAAAATTCAAGAAAATAGAAATTTCAATTTTTAAGAATACCCTTTTGATCTTCTACCCCGATCTCTATTTGTGTGAATTTTGGGCTTGTTTCGCTCATGAAAAACCTTCAAAAATTTATGTTATAACTATAACCCTATGGTGCAAACCTCAAAATTTGAAATCGGGAAAATCGAGAAGTCTCAAATCCTTACAAATGTCTCCAAAGTTTTGAGAATGACTTCCCATCCCACTAGGTGTTCCAAAGCTGTTGTGAAAAATCACAGCACCCTAAATGCTTCCAAGTGAGTAAATGGGAAGTTAGTGTGATTTTACAAACATGGATCCATCCTAAAGTGTGGGACTTTACAACTAGGATAACTCTTTGGAGAAGGTTAGATTCCTTTCCAAACCTAGTACCAACTACTCCAAAGTACAAATAATTGAAAATACTTCCCTACTCTAATTCTTTCTAAGGGGACAAGGATAGAAGGATTGCATGAAAATTAAATCTACCCTAAGGGAAGTTGATGCACCAAAAAGGAAGGATGAAAAATTGTACTACATGAGAATAAAAAGAAGAAATTTAGGGAGGGTGGTTAAGCACCAAAGATCCAAACACACTGCTATAAAACAAATTTCTAATAAAAAAACACCAACAAGACCTTGTAATGAAAAAAAAAAATAATACAAAAGAACCTATAACTATAATAAAAGATCAAATAAGATGCAATAAAACAAAAAGGGTTGAAAACATCCACAAATTTGAAATTATTACTCCAATAAGTTGATACAATACATCAATATAGGGGCCAAAGGCATGAAAGTTTTGTATTATAGTGCCCAAAGGAGAGGCTTGTGTTATGTTGTGGAGCCTTTTCTATGCGTGGAAGTGTTGAAGACTTTACCCTAAAATGAGTATACACTAACTTTTTTGGCCTCGAAAAATGTGCCCGATATCTCAAGAAACGATCTCTTCTCATATAGGAAGGATTCATGATCCATATTTTTATGGGATGGTTTTGGCCCTTATTTTTGGTACCCACATTATTGTAATACTTCTTAAGCAATTTCTTATTTATGTTATTTTTGCATTTGGTAGGGTTGATGTAACATTATAGATGTGTGTGAGCTCAAGTTTGAATTCGTAGAGTTTGTTAAACATAGCTCCAAATAGATCTGGGTATTGTATTGATGAAGAGGTGGCTTGTAATAAAATATGAGCAAGTGATTCTTTTGCGAATTAGCCCAAATTGGGTGAACCACATTCAATAGTGTCTCTTTGTGTTGTGTTCTTTTTATTTTGCACTTTTTGTTTCAGATCTGTAATATTTTCTATATATAAGTTTCTACTATTGTGATTATGTGTGGAATTTTTCCTCATATTTTATCCCTTATTTCCTAATAATCGGCATCAAAGTGACGTCTGGTTTTCTCAAGTGTTTAATAATAGGGAAATTTTTATATTGGGTGGGAGCTATGGCTGATGATGGAAGATGAAAGGTGGATAAATTCAATGGGTAGAATTTTAGTCTTTGGAAGATGGAGATGGAAGATTACCTTTCTCAGAATGATCTTTATATTCCACTTTTCGAGAAAGGGAAAAAACCCTCAAACATGACAGATGTGGAATGGGATTTGCTAGAAAAGAATAAGAAATAACTTATTGATGCATAAGGGAAGTTGTATGAAAAACCATCTACCTCTAACAAGACATTTTTAATGAAAAATTTATTTTATATGAGGATGTCATAGAATATTTCAGTAAGAGAACATTTAAATCATTTTAATATGGTTATGAATATGTCAGCTTTGGTTACAATAGAATTTTATGAAGAAGTTAGGGATTTATTACTTCCATGCTCTTTACCCGAGAGTTGGATTAACGTGGTAATGATGGTAAGAAACTCTATTCTTATTGAATCAAAGTTGAAGTTTGAGGATATTTTAGGGATGATTCTAAGTGAGGAAATGTGAAGAAATGGTTCTAGGGAATCTTCTACTTCATGGAATTATTTGACAGTGGAAACTAGAGGGATACAAAAGAATAGAGGAAACTATGGAAAATCGAATGATTGGGCAAGGTAAAAATCTAAAAGAAAGATGTCATGGTAGCATTGTGGAAATTCGGGCATGCAAAGAAGGATTTTTGGTAGCTTTTAGATAAGAAGAAACAACAAGAAGAAAACAATGAGGAAAATGTGGCAATGAGTAATGTATACGAAGATGTTTTACTTCTTTCTTTGCATAATATTGTTGAATCTTGGGTTTTAGATTAAGGGGCTTCTTTCCATGCTAATCCACTTAGGAATTATTTTTTTGATTATTTTGAAGGGGATTTTGGGCATGCTTATCTTGTGATGATGATCCTTAAAGCATAGTTGGAAAATGTTTTGTTCAGTTAAGATGCAAAATGGGAAGACATGGATTTTGAAGGATGTCGGACATGTGCCTACATTAAGAAGAAATTTGATATTGGTGGTGTAGCTTAGAAGTAATGGTTATACTTGTGGTATTTATAATGGACTCTTGGAAGGTTACAAAGCATGATCTCTTTGTGGCAAGAGGTAAGAAGGTTGGAATCTTGCATTTAACCACTGATATAACTAATGCTTGTAATATTGTGGCTTTAGACGTAGATACAACACTTTGGCAATATAAGCATGGTCATATGAGCCATAAGGTCATGGAGATCATAGAGAATAATTTTCCTAGATATATAGAAATAGGTTTGGAGTTTTGTGAGAATTGCATATATGGGAAACAAAAGTGAGTGAGATTTCTCAAGGTTAGACCTACGAAAAAGAGAGTAAGTTAGAGATGGTAAATTATGATGTGCGGGGGTCAACTTAGGTATTATGTCTTGGGGTTCAAATTATTATGTCACTTTTATTGATGATGCAATAAGAAAAGTTTTGATATATTGTATTAAAAATAAATTTTATGCATTTGACACTTTTTTAAAATGGAAAGCCTTGGTAGAGAATGAAATAGGTCTAAAGCTAAAATGTCTCAAAAGTCGATAATAGAGCAGATTATTGGAGCAATAAGTTTGATGAATATTTTTCCATGAATGGAATCCATAGGAAAAAGACAATTCTAGGAACTTTTCAACACAATGGGGTGTTAGAAAGGATGAATATGACAATAATCAAACAAGCTAGGAGCATGAGGTTACATGTAGGAGTGCCTCTTTCATTTTGGGAAAAAAGAAGTGAGAAACATTATGTACTTGATAGATTGAGGACCCTCAAGTTCCTTGGATAGAGGCATACCTTAGGAGGCTTGGTATGGTAAGAAAGTTTATTACTCATTTATTAGAGTCTTTGGATGTGAGGTGTTTGTTCATATTGACAAGGATGACATGAGTAACCCGGAAGATAAATTAGAGAAATGTACTTTTATTGGTTATGGTTATGATGAGTTTGGATTTAAATGTTGAAGTATCAAGGAAAAGAAAATCATTTAACTGGGAAGTGGTCTTTAATGAGAAAGTTATGTATAAACAACATTTGTAGGAAAACAGGAAAAATAAAAGAAATAATATGCAGTGGTAGAGGATATTCCGGATGGGAAAGTGACACATGAATTAGTTTAGGAACCTATATAACACGAATGCCAAACTCCTATATTGAGGAGGTCTTCTAGGGTAAGAAGAGAACATGAGTATTTTTCTCCTCTTTATTATTTATTACTAACTAATAGTGGAGATTAAGAGAGATTTGATGAAGAAATGTAGGTAGATTTATGGAAGAAGTTTGAGAAAGCCATGAATGAGTAGCATCGATCTCTCATGGAGAACCAAAATTAGGATTTGGTGAAGCTACCCAAAGGAAAATCAACATTGCAAAACAAGCAGGTGTATATATTTAAAGAGAAGAAGGAGGAAATAAAATATACAAGGCCTAGTTTGTGGTTGAGGGTTTGTATAGAAAAAATGTATATTTTTTTATGAGATTTTTTCTCTTGTAGCAAAACTAAATCTATTAGAACCTTTCTTGGAATAGGGGCAACAAAACACTTGCACTTAGAGAACCTAGATGTAAATACTACATTTCTCCACGATGATTTGGTGGAGTATCTATATATTTAGCAATGAGGGCTTTGAGGTAAAAGGTAAATAGAAGATTGTGTGCAAACCGAAGAAGAGCTTGTATGGCCTGAAACAAGATCCACGTCAATGGTATAAGAAATTTGATACTTCATAATGGAGCAAGGTTATATTAGATGCCATTATGACCATTGCGTATATACAGAGAAATTTTAAGATGATAGTTGTATTATCCTATTCTTGTATGTGGATGACATGTTGGTTACAGGAAAAAACATGGACGAAATAAAAGTTCTCAAAAAGAAGCTAAGTGAATCCTTTGATATGAAGGACTTCAGGGAAGCATAAAAATCCTTGGTATGAGGATATCTAGGGATAGGAAGAAATGAAATTTTACTTTATCTCGGGAAGAGTACATTAAGATCTTCTTGGAGAGGTTTAATATGCAAGATGCTAAACTAGTTGGGACTCTTTTGGTAGGAAGTTTCAAGTTATCAAAGGATTTGTGTCCCAAGACCGAGCAAGAGAGAAACCATATTTCTAAAGTAACTTACTCATCAACAAATTCCAGTTCGAATTATGTCATGGTGTGCACTAGGCCTGATATTGTGCATGAATTGAGAGAAGTGATTAGATTTATGAGTGATCTAGGTAAAGAGCATTGACATGAAGTAAAATGGATCCTTTTGTATTTGAGTGGGACCAATGAGGAAATTTCTTTGCTTTCTAATGGATTGGACACCACTTTGCGTGGTTATGTAGATTCAAACATGGCAGAGAAGATTTAGAGAGAAGGAGGAACATGGAAAGTTATATTTACACTATAGGTGGGACAATAGTGAGTTGGATTTCACGACTATAGAAATTGGTGGTATTTTCAACCACGAGAGGTAAAAAAAAGAGATGATTTTTTTACAGTAAATGCTTGAGGATTTGGGTCATAAGGAGGAGGAATGTAAGATGCATAGTGATACTCAAAGTGTTATAAACCTAGCTAAGAACTTTCTTTGTACTCTAGGAAAAAGCATATACTATTAAGGTACCTTTTAATTAGAACAACTTTGGAGGAAGAGAAGTTGAAGCTAGAAAAGTTTCATACCAATTAGAATCCTGTAGATATGATGACTAAGGTGGTCATACGGGAGAAACTAAAGTTGTTTTCATGTTTGGTTTATCTTCATGGACAATAGTACAGGTTAAGAAGCTTTCTCGAGAGGAAAACTAGTCTCCAAGTTAGAGATTGTTATGTTGTGGAGCTTGTTTTTTATATATGGAATTGTTGAAGACTATACACTAAAAGTACTGTACACTATCCATAGTTTTCTCACCTCAAAAACATGCCCTATATCTAAGGAAACGTGTTCTTCTCATAAGCATGGGAGTTTCTACCCATATGTTCATGGTATAGTTTTATCCCATGGGTTTTGTCCCCATAGTATTGTAAAAATACTAAAGCATTTTCCTATTTATGTGATTTTGTGTATATGATAGGGTTGATTTAACATTGCAGATGTTTGTGAGTTCAAGCATGAGTTTTGTATAGTTTGTTGAGCATAGTTTCAAACAGATCTAGGTATTGTATTGAGAGAAGAGGTGGCCTATAATAAAATATAAGCAAGTGATTCTTGGTGGACGTAGCCCAAATAGGGTAAACCACGTTAAATATTATCTCTTTGTGTTGTGTTATTTTTAATCGCACTTTTATTTCAGATCTCGTACCATTTTCAACATATTATTTTATACTATTTTTTGTCTTTGTGAGATTATTCCACATATTTTATCTCATTACTTCCTAACAGGATTAAGCTCCACATATTTCTTATAGACAAGAAAGAAAGGAGGGGGAAAATTCTAAGTGTCCAACCATTTCAAATAAGGTCCTCCTTACAATTTATAAGAATTTTTTTAGATGAGAGAGAGAATGTAAAGATCCACAATGCTCCAAAACCCATAACAAATCATTATTTCTCCTACAATGGTTGTGGGAAGATCTACAAATATCCATACTCCCGCACTTTACCTTGTGTTTGAAGAAATGGACTTGTTGACCAAAATAAGCTCACACTTATTTTTGGTCAACTAACACCATTTTTCCCCTTTTTTCTTCAACCTAAATTTTTACATAATTTACACACTTAATGTTTTTTGAAAGCATTTCCATCACATAGTAAATTTCTTCCCTTTCCAGAAATATAAATAACTCCTTCTAACTCCTCATATTTTGAAAATGGCGGCCGACGGGCCTTGGAAGGATTTTTTTGCCAAAAGCGGGGCGGCGGCCTGGGAAGATTTTTTCCAATGGTAAAATTGTGGAATGGCGGGGTGACAGGAGATATTTTGGCATTTTAACACTTTTCACAAAAGGAATAAGTTATAATTGTGGGCCCACAAATGCGGAAGGATTTCTAATAAAAAGTGGAAAAAGCGGGCGACAGACATGAGGATGACTCTTCACCAAATGTAAAGTTACGGGGTTATGGAGGAAAATTGGCCCAAGTGTAAATGCGGGCCGACAGATCTGTAGGGAAATTTGGAACTTTTTCACTAGTTACAAAATGGCACAGTTTTCAAGTGCAGGCCCACGAGCCCGTGGAGTTTTTTTTGCCAAATGTGAAGTCCTAGACCCGCAAAGGTGCCACATGCTTCAATGTCGCAACTCCAAAGGTTAAGCCCAAGAGGTAGTCTCAAAACAAGCATGGGATCACCACGTGGTCAGAATAAAAAATTAAGATAGAGTCAGACATTGAAGAGTCTAGGACCAATGGAAGGAGCCAAGTGTAAACTCGGTGCAACTTTAAGGGGCAGATCCAAAAGTGGTTTCACAAATGTGCATGGAGCTTCCACGTGTGCTAGGTCTGAAAAGGGATAGATTCGGTCATTTAATAAAATAAGTATAAGAGGGTCAGCGGAAGATGCATGTGTCTCTTTGGTGCAACATCAAAAGTGAGACTTAAAGTAGAGAATCAAATGAGCATCAACTCTCCACGTGTCTAGGGTCCAACAAAAGTCAAATGGGTAGCAAGCATGAATTGGCTAAGTATGAAGGAGCATGTGGAAGCCTCCATGTGTCTCATCAACACAAATTCAAAGATGTGACCCAAAGTAGAGACTCAAACAAGCACTGGCCCTCCACGTGTCTAGAGCCCGAAATGGCGTAATCGACTTTGAAAAGTCTAGATAGAGGCAAACCGGTGGAAGGTGCCATGTGTGAGCACGAGGCCACTTCAAAGGAAGAATCAAGTGCAGGTTCCCAAATATGCACCGAGCCTCCACATGTCCAGTGGTCGATATATGGTCCTGCCAAACAAAATAGACTTAGCCAAAACACAAAGAAATAGGGCAAAGTTGCGGAAGGTGCCACGTGCCTCATCAGTGTAATTTCAAAGGTGTGGCCCAAGAGGCAATCACAAATGAGCGCCAATCCGCCACATGGTAAAAGTCCAAAAAATCAAGGTTGGTTGTTGAAAAGTTAAAAAACCTAAAGAAGCCTCCACATGTTTAGTCCACACAAGTTCAACAAGAAAATCTAGGGGATAGTTTCAAAGCGTGAAGCCTCCACGTGTCTCGGGTCGGGCACATTGTCTCTCTGCCAATAGGAGGAACTAGGTAGAATAAAAAGAACATAGAGCCTCATGAAGCCACCACATGTCATTCAAAGTGTAATTTCAAGAGTGAAAGGACATTTTGGAAAGCTCTCAAGGTCGGCTTCTCACCCGCCTCCAAAGAATGTTTCTTTGCCTCGCCATTTTCGAGGCTATCAAGTTTCCTACTTGCACGCCATGATGATGAATGGGTGTCTTTCTTTCCTAGTAAGGGACAACAATGGGGGCATGGGTGTTTCAAAGAGGACTCTTCAATTTGGTAGGTGGATTCAATTCTCCTCCATGGGTGGTTGGATTAGGGTTTGAATTATTCCCTCATTTCTCTCTTATTCTTCCTATATATTGTAAAGGAGGGGCATTTTCTAAAAGGTTGGTCATTGTTTCTCTCCCCCTCTCTCTCTTTCTTCCCTAGGGAATAATTTGGAGTCTAAGCCTCCTCTCATGGCTCTATAAATGGCATTTTCTTTCCTCTTGCCCATTGATGATGTACTATGTGACTTATGGAGCAATAAAATCTGTTTTGTGATGCATCTTTTCCATCCTTTGCTTATTTTATTATCTCTTCTTGCCTCTCATCATTGTAGGGTATATTGTGCATACTCTGATGTTTATTGCAGGTTCTGGGAGCTATGTTTAATGGGTTTTGAAGTGGTGTTCCATGTGAACTTCATCTCTGGTCTATGATGCATCTTTCCATCCTCTCCATTACTCACCTCTCTCCATTTTAGGCAGCTAGATTTGTGATCAACCAATTCCTTTTCTAGTTTATCACCGCTTAATGTATGCTCTCTTTAACTTTCTCTCTCCCTGTCTTTTGGAAGGTGAGATTAGGATTAAATAGGTTTTCCTGCACTAGAGTAGCTTGTGGTAGGTAGTTTAGGAAGAAGGAACCAACCTTCTTTGGAGGTCCATCTCAAGTCCGCAAGTCCCACAGCTTGAGAGATGGTCCCATGTTGTGCAATCACACCAAATTCCCCACTCATATCCGAGGCCATTTGGGAGTGCTGTGATTTTTCCTCAATAGTTTTGACATGCCCGGGTGACACCGATGTTAGATTTTCTCATCTTTCTAAGGTGTCTCATTATCAATAACAAATCTTAAGCCACCATGCAACCACTAAATAGTTTTGGTACACCTAGTGGGATAGGTATGAGGCACTCACTACTTCATTTCATCAATTTGATGTGTTATTTGTGAGATTCAACCTTTGGAGGCACATGTAAAGAAAATCTAGTGAATCCATCTGGTCAACAACCTATCCTCTAAGTTGCAGACCTTCTCTCATCCATTTTCATCTATTATTCCTTCCATATCTTTCATCTTCTTCCATCCCATGAAGTTGTGCAATCATGACTTCATTCCCATCTTGGAATTCACACTTTCAGCAGTAGTAGTAGTCCAATCCACCTCCAATGTATTTCTCAACTCCTCTAGATCAGCATTATGATCAGATCTAGAATAATCATGCTTACCCATATGAGTAGTGCCAAAACTAGTTTGGCTATGGAGCTTATCAAGAACAAGGGTATACATATAATGATAATAGTTACATGGAAAATGCTGATCTGCTAGAGAAGGTCCAAGGGATGGAGGCATGAATGGTATAATAAAGGGCCACAACTCAAATGAAAACGTTCATAATTGGCTATAGGGCACCTTGTTCATGTGACAACCCTATGCTAAGACATTACATCCCTCAGGAGGAGGTTAACTTCATGGTGAAAAGTTGCCTCAACTTGCACAGTGGATTGAGGATATTGAGGCATATGAGCAAAGTGTGAGACAACCTTGTCAATGGGTAAGTCAATCACTAGCTCCTTATGCTCCCTTTTCTCCATCCCAAACTTTATCATTTCAGCATGGTCAAAAGTCAAGCTTCCCATCTTCTTCCCCTAGTGCTGAATTCCCTTCTCCATCCCCTAGCCTTCCATCTCACCTCAATTCTTCTTCCCTTTTCCCTTCCGATTCAAGTCCCCTCTGCCTAGTTGTACCATAAATGAACAGCCCCCTACCAATACCCCTTCCCCAGCCAACATCATCATGTTTGACGACTGTAGGATAGTTGAAGAATGGCGTGACTCATGTGAATCTGAATGGGAAAAGGAAATCATACGGGCACCTGTTCTAGATAAAAATCAGTTAGCTCCAAAGGACACAGTTCTAGAGGAGACTAAGTTGCTTGTATAGGAAAAACCAAGCGCATAACAACTTTACATGCCAAAAACTACAAGCGCCCCCCTTCAGAAGGAGAACCATACAGTTCCAAAGGCTCCAAGTGTAGAGAAGGCCATAAAAGAACCTTTAGTTCTTACTTTAACTTTGTCCCCTTCGAACTATAATGTTCAAGAAGAGTTTGAGATTTCAAACTTCATGTTTGAAGATGAGGGAAACCATGGTGAGAAAAAATCACAGATCCAAAGGACACCTTGGAGGAGGTCGAGCGCATGCAGTAGGACAATGAGGAGGAAGAAAGGATTTCAAACTTGGAGGATTTTCTTGATGAAGAGGAGCCCAAGGAGATAACATCATTTTATCCTCCATCATCCACCTCAAAAGAACATGAGCCTACTTCCATGAAGGAGAGCATTCAAGTACAACAACCTACACTTCATAACACCCCTCTGGAACCAAGTTTTGAAGATATGAATCTTCCATGTTCTTCATAGGAGAAGGAAGGGAAAGAGAAAGAGGATGTCATCATATCATCTGTGCCATTCATCTAAGAAGGTCCGCAGGAAGACTCCATCCATGGATTTGAAATTCAGAGAAATGGTCACATCCATCAAATCAGATCATGCCCTATTAGGTACTTGGCTTTATTGGAGCCAAGGGAGAAGCCAAAACTAGTCATGCCCACTTCAGGGCATGAGGATGAGTATCAAAGCACCAAGGGTCACCATCAACACCTCCAAAATCCAATGCCAATCAAATTGAGAAGGTATTTTTGATCGATGATGTTAATACCTTTATGATTTTGGTGGAAGATTGGCTTATAGTCAGATTTTCACTCATACAAGTAGCCATATTTAGTGTCAAATCATTTTCATGGCTGCCTTTTGTGAGGAAGGGAAGCTACTTCTCCCTTCCTATTGCAGGTTTTACTTGAGTGCCATTTCCTCTGGTTAGTTTAGGTTAGTTTAGATTTTGTTTTCAGTAAAAGAAGTGCTTTTACACACTCTACATGTTCCACTTGGAGCATGTATGATTTCCAGTTTTGTACATAGTGTGTTGTGGTTTTTGTTGCTTGTGCACAGTACATTGGAAGTAGCCTTTAGTGAGATCAACTCCAGTTCCAATGGTGTTCCAAGTGGCTCAGGGATCAAATTTACAAATTTCAGATCAGATTTTTTTACCAGAAAATCCACGCCCAATGGATGCTTCAAGGAAACTAATCATTTCAACTAGCAGAGTAGGTAATCCCCACCGGTTGCCAAATTGTTGACCAAAATAAGCTCACACTTATTTTTGGTCAACTAACACCATTTTTCCCCTTGTTCTTCAACCTAAATTTTTACATATTTTAATCACTTAAGGTCCCTTAAAAGTGTTTCCATCAGATAGGAAATTTCTTCCCCTTTCTAGAAATATAAATAAGTCCTTTTAGCTCCTCATATTTTGAAAATGATGAGCCGACGGGCCTTAGAAGAATTTTTTGCCAAAAGTAGGCCAGCGGCCCTGGGGAAGATTTTTTGCCGATGGGAAAATTGCGGACCGGTGGGCGGTGGGATATATTTTGGCATTTTTACACTTTTCACAAAAGCCACAAGTTATAATTGTGGGCCAAAAATCCCAGGAAGGATTTCTAATGAAAAGTGGAAAATGCGAGCTAGTGGGTCTGAGGATGCCTTTTCACCAAATCTAAAGTTATGGGGCCAGGAGGAAATTTTTCCTAAGGGTAAATGCGGGCCGGTGGTCTGTGGGGAATTTTGGAACTTTTACACTTTTCGTAAAATGACACAGTTTTCAAGTGCAGGACCGCGAGCCAGCGAAGTCTTTTTTCACCAAATGTAAAGTTGCAGACCTGTGAAGGTACCATGTGCCTCAATGGCTCAATTCCAAAGGTTAAGCCCAAGAGGAAGTCTCCAAACTAGCGTGAGGTCGTCACATTGTTAGAATTGAAAGAGAAGATAGTTTCGTAGACATTGAAGAGTCCAGACTGCAGAAGGAGCCACACATCAACTCGGTGCAACTTCAAGGGGTGGATCCAAAAGTAGGTTCCCAAATGTGTGTTGAGCTTCCACATGTCCCAAGTTTGAGAAAGGGATAGATCGACCATTTAATCGACTAAGTATAAGAGGGTGAGTGGAAGCTATCATGTGTCTCTTTTTGTAGCTTCAAAAGTGAAACCTAAATCGAAGACTCAAATGAGCACTAGCTCTCCACATGTCTAGGGTCCAACAGAAGTCAAATGGGCAGCAGGCCTGAATCGGCTAAGTATGAAGGAGCAGGTTAAATCCTCCATGTGTCTCATCAAAGAAAATTCAAAGGTGTGACCCAAAGTAGAGACTTAAAAGGTGTTGACCCTCCATGTGTCTAGTCCGAAAAGGTAGAATCGACCATTGAAAAGTCTAGAAAGAGGAAAAAAGCAGAAGGTGCCACGTGTTAGCATGGCACCAATTCAAAAGAAGAATAAAGAGTGGGTTCCCAAATGTGCGCTGAGCCTCCACGTGTCTAGGGTCAAACATATGGCTCTACCAAAGAAAAGAGACTTAGCCAAAACACAAAGAAATAGGGTAGATACGTGGAAGGTGCAACATGCCTCATCGGTGCAATTTCAAAGGCATAACCGAAGAGGTAGTCCTCAAATGATCGCCAACCCACCACGTGGCTAGAGTCTAAAAAAGTAAGTTCAACCGTTGAAAATTCCAATAACCTATGGAGGCCTCCACATGTCTCATCCGCATAACTTCAAAAGCAAAATTTTGGGGCGGTTTCAAAATGAGCGTGAAGCCTTTACGTGTCTTGGGTTAGGCGAATGCCTCTCGCCAACTTGAGGAAATTAGGTAGAATACAAAAGAACATAGAGGATCTCACGAAGCCGCCACATGTCACTTTGGTGTAATTTCAAGAACGAAAGAAAGGGGCTGAATCTTCATAATGTGCGAGGATGTCACGTGGCCCCGTATGGAATTTCTTTTTAAATATTTAGAGCACACATTAACTCGCCTACCCTTGACCTTTGGGGATGGCCATATCTTTCGACTAGAATCTCGATTTTGAGTGGGAAAGGACATTTTTGAAATCTCTCAAGATCGGTTTCTCACCTACCTCCATTAATGTTTCGGTGTGCCATTTTCAAGCTGTCAAGTCTCCCACCGCCACCATGATGATGAATGGGCCACTTTCTTACCCAGTAAGTGACATCGTGGGCATGGGTGTTGCAGCGAGACTCTCCATTGTGCTAGGTGGATTCAATTCTCTTCTAGGGGTGGTTGGAGCAGGGTTCAAATTCTTCCCTCCTTTCTCTCTTATTCTTCCTATATATTTTATAGGAAGGGAATTTTCTAAAAAAATTTCATTGTTTCTCTCCTACCCCCTCTCTTTCTTCCCAAGGGAAGAATGTGGAGTCTAAGGCTCCTCTCATGGCTCAGTAAATGAAATTTTCTTTCCTCTTTCCTATTGATGATGTATTGTGTTACTTATGTAGCAATAAAATTTGTTTTGTGATGCATCTTGTCCATCATTTTCTTATTTTATTGTCTCTTCTTGCCTCGTCATCATTGTAGGGTATATTGTGTATACTCTAATGTTTATTGTAGGTTCTCGAGTTGTGTTTAATGGGTTTTGAAGTGTTGTTTAGTGTGAAATTCATCTTTGGTCTATGTTGCATATGTCAATCCTCTCCATTTCTCACCTCTCTGGATTCGTGATCAACCACTTCCTTTTCTGGTGTATCACCACTTAGTGTAGGCTCTCTTTCACTTTCTCTCTCTCCCTATCTCCTTAGGATGTTAGATTAGGATTAGATAGGTTTGTTCTTGCACTAGAGTAGCTTGTGGCAGGTATTTTAGGAAGAAGTAACCAACCTTCTATGGATTTCCACCTCAAGTCCCGCCCCACTCGGATCTCGAGGTCACTCGATGGTGTTGTGATTTTGATTCAACATGACTCTATGATGGCACCTAGGTATAGCCATTAATTTCCCATTTTTGATTATCTCATGTTTTATATCTCCAAAATACCTTTCCAATGATTGTAATTTTTAAGAAATGGAGGAGTGTAAGGGAATTTATGATACTTTTTCTTTAAGATGGTTCTTGAGCTCATTCTCTACTTATCCTCCTCGATCTCTCGAAATTTGAACCTTCTATTAAATTCCTCTTTGAATTTACTTTAAATCATGTATTATTTTGTTGGAATTAGCTATGGAATGCTAGAGTTATTGAATTTTATGGTTTGGGCCAATGTTTTGGGTTTATAACCCCACCTACAAAGTCCTCCCTCATAACTCGCCATAGGCCTATGTAGACAACTCAATGACCAATTTTTCTATCTAACCACTACTAACCAAAATAAGCTCTCTCTTATTTTGGGTTAACTTACTCCCTCTTTGTGCCTTAGTCCAAATTTCACACAATTTAGACACTCAAGGATTTCTAGAAAATACTCCATCAGATAAAGAATTTCTCCCCTTTAGAAAGGTAAAGAGTTCTTTCTAACTCATTGTATTTTTTGAGTTATGACTCGACGGAGTTAGAACCGAAGTTTTTCCCAAGGCACACCAAAGTGGCCCGGCTTAGGAGAGGTTTTTGCCAAGGAATCTTAGACTGGTGGGGAATCGGAGGAAAAAGTGAAAAATTTCCCTTTTCTCAAAAAGGTGAAAATTAAGTGTTGAGCTGGCACATCAAAAAGTTAATGCGGGCCAATGGACCTTCGTAGTTAAATGATAATTTTTGAATTTTTGTCAAAAAGTGTAAAATGGAAAAAATAAGCCCCTACCACCACCGACCCCAATGGATACCACGTCATCAGCAGATTTAGGAGAAAAGTTCAAAATTTGCCCGAGCTATTTTTTGCCAAAAGCGTTAAGGAAAATCTCGAGAAGGCCATATCTTTTGATCCAAAGATCCATTTTTTATGTTCTTGGTACTAATGGAAATATTTGATGATTCTCTTCATCATGGAGTCTTCAATTTTGGATTTTGGTGAAGATTTGGGGAAATTTTTTTAAAAACATGTTTTGGCATGGAAAAGACAAAAACGAGTTCCAACCCCTAGCTTTAATGAAGTATGGGTCATTTTCTTTGGTCTGCAAAGTAGATACATGAAAATATGAGATTTTAAATCGAGACCATCAATAGATGAAGATTTAAAACACATTTTAAAATTGTTTAGAGAAAATCCCCGTTTTTTCCCTTTCCTTCTTGCATTTTTCTATATAATGTAACAGAGGCATCATTTTTCAAGAGGTTGTTCATTTTTCTTCTCTGCCTCTCCCTTCTTTTCTTCCCCAGGGTCGAAATGGAGTTCAAACCTCTTCCCACACTCTATAAATGGAATTTTTTGCCTCTTGCTCGTGAATGATGTTCTGTGCAAATGTATGAAGCAATAAAACATGTTTTTGTGATGCATTTGTCCATCCTTTTCTTGTTTTTATTGCATCTTCTTGCCTCTCTTCATTTGCAGGGTATCTGTGTATGTTTTGAATGTTTATTTGCAGATCTGGGAGCTATGTTCATGGATTTTGGAACATTTTCTATGTGAAATCCATCTCTGGTCTATGATGCACTTGTCCATCCTTTCCATTGCTCACCTCTCCTTGTTCCATGGCAGTTTTGGTAGATGATCAACACTTTCCTTCTCTGGTGTATCACCGTTTTAGTGTAGGCTCTGTTTTTTCTTGTTTTCTTTCTCTCCTTGTCTCCTTGGAAGTTATATTAGGATTATATTAGCTTTCATGCACTGGAATAGCTTGTGGTAGGTAGATTAGGAAGAGGAATCGGCCTTCTCTAGAGGATCGGGTCCCATTTACAATTCCCACAGCTTGGGAATAATCCGATGTTATGTAAATCACACCGAATAACCCTACCTTAGAAAATTAGACCTTATAACTCATTTAGGGGTGTTGTGATTTCACACTAATAGTTTTGGCATGCCTGGTGGGACCTTAGAGGTCTTCACTTCATTGCAACAAGATCAATGTGCACTTGTTGCAATTTCCAGCTTTTGAGAAGCAATAGTTTGCACATCTGGTGACTCCATCTAGTAAATAACTCATTCTCTGAGTTGCAGACCTATTTTCCATCCATTTCCATTCACTCTTCTTTCCATATATTTCATTATTTTCCATCATTCCATGAAGTTGTGCAATCATGACTTCATTTCCATCATGGAATTCACATTCACAGTAGCAATAGTACATTCCACCTCCAATGTGCTTTACAACTCCTTCAAATCAACATTTTGAGTAGATTCAAGATCAACATGTTTACTCCTATGAGCAGTAGTGTCAAAATCAGTTTGGCTATGGAGCTTTCCAAGAGCAGGGGTATGCAAACAATGAAGACAATCAAATGCAAGATGCTGGTCTATTGGAGAAGATCTAAAAATGGAGATTGGCATGGTGCAATCAAGAGCAACAACTCAAATGAAGGCATTCAAAATTGGTTGCATGACTCCTTGTCCATGGGAAGGTCATTTTCCAAGGCACTATAGCCCTCAAGAGAAGTTGGACTTCATAATTGAGATGCTTCCCCAACTTACACAATGGATTGAGGAGATAGAAGCATATGAGCAGAGTCTGAATCAACCTTGTCAATGGGTAAGTCATTCAACAGTTCCTTGTATTTCTTCTTCTTCATCTCAAGCTTTACCATTTCAACAATGTCAAGTTGTAAACCTAGCTAATGTTGCTCCAGTTGTGAAAACCATCCCTCCATCCCTTAGTCTTCCATCTCATCTCATCTTTTCTTCTCTCTTCTCTTCCAAATCCAAATCCCCTCCACAAGAGCAAAAAGAAACACCTTCCCCTCCAAAGAAACAAGAAGTTCCATCCCTCCCACCACCACCAAAAATGCACAAATGATTGAATCCCAATCTGTTTCTCCTCTTGCCTTCCCAATTCCATGTAGGGAAGAAGAAATTACAAAAATCAGTCATGAAGGATAGGAAGAAGAAGAAGTGAAAGAAGAAGAAATGATTAAGAGTTTAGTGAACTTGGCTCTCAGATTCAGGATTACAAAAATTCCTTTGTTGGTTAAGCCTATAGAGGAGGTAAATGTTGAAGAACTAGAGGTGGCCAAGGTTGAGTTTGTAGCAAAGAAAGTGGAGAAAGAAGATCATCTTGTTTCTCATAATGTAGTGTCCATGTTGGCACTCTACTTGAAGAAAATGCTGGTCCAATTCAAGTTGCACAATCAGCCATGGAAGAAGAAGGAAAATCAGCTCAAAGTCCCATTGGAAAGGAGAAAATGGGTGAGACCAAATCAGAGTTTATAGTAGCAAAAGAAGAAGGCATCATTGATAATTTCTTGCTTTCATTCAAAGGGCCTATTTTGGTTGATGAATCCACCATGGAAAGGAGCTCTGAAGAAGATCTTGTAGTCCCAACTTGTCCTCTAGAGTAGTAGATTGAAGAGTTTGATTTGGAAAACTTCATGATAGAGAAAGAGGTCATTCAAGAGAAAGATGGTCTTCAAGCAGTAGAGGAAGGAGAAGCTGCTCCAAATCCAAAAGAAGAGGAGAAAATTCTAGTTGTGGAGGAGAAAACTATAGATCTAAGAGCTTTGAACTCAAAATAGGCTATAGAAGAACCTTCAGTTCTTCCTTCCACTTCATCTCTCTCAAGCTCTAACATTGGAGAAGAGTTTGATCTTTCAAACTTCATGTTGGAGGATGAAAGAAACCATGGTAAACAAGTTTCTGATCAAGAGAACACCATGGAGGAAGTTGAACATTTGTTGCAGGACAACAATGAGATAGTTTATCTGTTTAATTTGGAGGACTGTTTTGATGGAGAAGAACCAGTTGAAATCACATTGTTTTCTCCTCCTTCATCCACCTTCCAAACATGCATACCTGCTGTCATGGAGGAGAGCATTCATTTGTAGTAGTCAGACCTTATAGCAGCCTTTTGGAATCAAGTTTGGAAGATTTAAATCTTCCATGTTCTTCACAAGAGGAAGAAGAGAAAGAGCAGAAGGGTTTCACCACTTCTTCCACACCATTCATCCAAGAAGGTCTACAAGAGGACTCCATTTTTGGAGTTGAAAATCAGAGCAATAGGCACATCAATCGGACAGACCTTGCCCAATCAGGTATTTGGCTTCATTGGAGCCAAAGGAGAAGCCACAACTAGTCATGCTTGCTTCAAGGCATGAGGATGAGCTACAAAGTACCAAGGATCAGCTATCATACCTCTTCAATCCAAATGTAGAGAAACTAAAAGAGGTATTGGATTTGTCTTCAGTTGATACTTTGGTCATTTGGGTGGAAGATCATCTTGTAGTTAGTTTTTCACTCATCCAACCAGCCATGTTCAAGTGCCAAATCAGTTGCATGGCTGCCATTTTTGAGTAAAGGAAGCTATTTCTCCATGTTAATTGATACAGGTTTTGTTTGAGTTCCCTTTTCCCTTGGTTAGAGCAAAGTGTAGGTAGGTCTGGTTTCAGCATAAGAAGTGCTTTTGTACACTCTACATGTTCTATTTGGAACATGTATGATTTTCAGTTTGTATATATTTTTTGGTGCTGTTGTATTGCTCATGCACAGTCCATTTTAGTTGGATTTTGGTGAAGATCAACTCCAATTTTTAATGGGTTCCCAAGTGATCTAGATGTCATATTTTTAGAGTTAGATCAGAAAATTAGTTATCGTGGTTGACTCCATGCCCAATGGATGCAAAAAAGGCCACTGATCATTCATTTAACAGGCAGATGACCCCTGTGAATCACCAAAGTTGTTAACCAAAATAAGCTCCCTCTTATTTTGGGTTAACTTACTCCCTTTTTGTGCCTCATTCCAAATTTCACAAAGTTCAGGCACTCAATAATTTCTAGAAAATACTCCATCAGATAGAGAATTTCTTCCCCTTTCCAGAAAGGTAAAGAGCTCTTTCTAACTCCTTGTATTTTTTGAGTTATGGCTCGATGGAGTTAGAAGGGAAACTTTTCCCAAGGTGGACCTGTGGGGCTTGGGAGATATTTTGCCAAGGAATCTCGGACCAGTGGGGAATTAGAGGAAAAAGTGAAAATTTTCCCTTTTGTCAAAAAGGTGAAAATTAAGTGTTGAGTTGGCACATCAAAAAGTTAATGCGGGCGGCCAGACCTTTGGAGGCAAATGAAATTTTTTGAATTTTTGTCAAAAAGTGTAAAATGGAAAAAAAGGAGCCCCTACCTCCACCAACCCCAATGGATGCCACATCATTAGTGGATTTGTGGGAGAAAATTTCAAAGACAAATAAGTTGCATGTCTACCATTTTGAGGAAGGTAAGCTATTTCTCCATGCCACGGTTGTAGTTTTTGTTTGAGTTCCTTTGCCCTTGGTTAGAGTAGTGTAGGTAGGTTTGTTTTCAGCATAAGAAGTGCTTTTGCACACTCTACATTTCCATTTGGAACATGTATGATTCTCAATTTGTATATAGTTTTTGGTCTGTTGTATTGCTCTTGGATAGTCCATTTCATTTGGCTTTTGGTGAAGATCAACTCCAATTTTCAAGTGGGTTCCCAAGTGATTCAAAGGTAAAATTTTTTATAGTTAGATCAGAAAATTGGTTATCGAGGCTTGACTCCATGCCAAATGGATGCAAAAAAGGCCACCGATCATTCATCTAGCAGAAGATGACACTGTGAGTTGCAAAGTTGTTAACCAAAATAAGCTCCCTCTTATTTTGGGTTAACTTACTCCCTTTTTGTGCCTCAATCCAAATTTCATAAAGTTCAAGCACTCAAGGATTTTTGAAAATACTCCATCAAATAAATAATTTCTTCCCCTTTCCAGAAAGGTAAAGAGCTCTTTCTAACTCCTTGTATTTTTTGAGTTATGGCTCGGTGGAGTTAGAAGGGAAACTTTGCCCAAGGCGGACCTATGGGGCTTGGGAGATATTTTTTCCAAGGAATCTTGGACCGAAGGGAATCAGAGGAAAAAGTGAAAATTTTCCCTTTTGTCAAAAAGGTGAAAATTAAGTGTTGAGTTGGCACATCAAAAAGCTAATGCGGGCGGCAGACCTTCGGAGGCAAATGAGATTTTTGACTTTTTGTCAAAAAGTATAAAATTGAAAAGAGGAGCAAGTGCCTCCGCTAACCCCAAAGTGGATGCCACATCATTAGCGGATTTGTAGGAGAAAATTTCAAAATTTTCCCGAGCTTTTTTTTTGGCAAAATATTTAAGGAAAAACTCAGAAGGCCATATCTTTTAATCCAGAGCTCTATTTTTTATGTTCTTGCTACGAATGGAAATATCTGAATATTCTCTTCATCATAGAGTCTTCAATTTTGGATTTTGGTGAAGATTTGGGGAGAAAATTTCAAAATGTGTTTTGGCATGGAAAAGACAAAAACCAGTTCCAACCACCAGATTTAATGAAGTATGGGTCATTTTCTTTGGTCTGTGAAGTAGATACATGGAAATATGAGATTTTGCATCGAGCCCATCAACAGATGAAGAATTAAAACACATTTTGAAAAGTGGTTGGAGAAAATCCCACATTTTTTCCCTTTCCTTCTCACATTTTTCTATATAATGTAACAGAGGCATCACTTTTCAAGAGGTTGTTCATTTTTCTTCTCTGCCTCTCCCTTCTTTTCTTCCCCAGGGTTGAAATGGAGTTCAAACCTCTTCCCACACTCTGTAAATGGTGTTTTTTTCCTCTTTCTTGTGAATGATGTTCTGTGCAAATGTATGAAGCAATAAAACATGTTTTTGTGATGCATTTGTCCATCCTTTGCTCGTTTTTATTGCATCTTCTTGCCTCTCTTCATTTGCAGGGTATCTGTGTATGTTTTGAATGTTTATTTGCAGATTTGGGAGCTGTGTTCATGGAGTTTGGAACATTTTCTATGTGAAATCCATCTCTAGTCTATGATGCACTTGTCCATCCTTTTCATTGCTCACCTCTCCTTGTTCCATGGTAGTTTTGGTAGATGATCAACACTTTCTTTCTCTGGTGTATCACCATTTTAGTGTAGGCTCTATTTTTTCTTGTTTTCTTTCTCTCCTTGTCTCCTTGGAAGTTAGATTAGGATTAGATTAGCTTGCATGCACTGGAATAGCTTGTGGCAGGTAGATTAGGAAGAGGAACCAGCCTTCTCTGGAGGATCATTCCCATTTACAATTCCCACAGCTTGGGGAATGATCCAATGTTATGAAAATCACACCAAATGACCCTACCTTATAAAAGTAGACCTTATAACTCATTTGGGGGTGCTGTGATTTCACACTAACAACCACCACTCATCACTTAATGAAGTTAGGAATCCAATGCAAACTCAAGTGGGCTAGTTTTTAGACTTTTAGAGTCTATTCCTTAGCGGAATTTGGATTTTAACTCCACCCAAGTTGAGACTTTGGAACCGAAAACCCTAAAGTTAACGTTCAAAATAATCTCAACAACTACCCCCAAATTTGGGCTTTCCACACTTTGGAATTGGACCTTTCTAGCTTCAGAGATTTTAGCTCACCAATTTCGAACATTTTCACCCACCAAGCCCAAAATTGGCGCCCCAATCTCAGAAAAAAAAATTCTTCATTGACCTCTAAAGGGAGTTGACACAAAATTTCCTAAATCCCATCACACTTTGGGCTCATGGGGTTTTAAAAAAAAAAAATTCTCACCAAGATTGTTTTTATTGCTCAAGTTCCTAATGTGCACATCTCGTGAAGTCTAAAATTTTGGACTTCAGAATCCATACCATCTCAACCTCACTCATTTGAGGAACCTTCACCAACCTTAATGTGTATTCTCCAAAGTACGTGAGCCATGCTAGCTCCTTATCCATCACACTCATGGAGATTTTCCTTTCTCTTTCTTGGCAATGAATGGATTTCCCCAAGCTCATATCCATGTGATCTCTACACCCTGTGAACCCCATCTCATTAGGCCAAGATGACCTCTTCTTCCCACATCGTGTGTTCCTAATCATTTTGAGCCCGATGTCGAGATACTTGACCACCCTACCACATAACATTTTCCCCTTGTGCACTATATGAGATAGCTCGCCTACTTAATCCCCACCTTGTGATGTTTCCATGGCTTAGTTACACCCTCCGGTTTGTCATGCCCTATCGTTGAGCTTAAGTGAACTCCTTCAATTCTCACTTGACTAGCTATTATTCCCAAGATATCTTTATGCATGCCAAACTTGGCCATCTCCCCATAAATTTTCATATGCAAACGAACTTGCTTGAGGTTTATGAAAACCTTGACTCTCCATGCGGTGCCAAGATCTTGACGAGCACTATAAAGGGCTCGACCAACCACCTTTGTAACTCATCGAGTAGCTCACGGAGCTACTCGGCGAGCCCTCCTTTGACTCGTCCCTCCTATACATGACTCCAACTCATTGAGCTCCTCGCCAAGATTTTTTTAAATTAGTGCCTCTTCAAGGCACATTTTGGAAATTTTTATTTTCTCTGTATTTTTTGATGAATGTTCCTAGATGCGGGGGATAAAGGAAAACAATAGGGTGTCCTAGGGCCATTTTCACCTTTTTTATTTTTCACCCAATTTTGTTAGGCGTGGGCCTATGGGGCCTACATTCCCTCATTTTTAAAGTTAATAGTTAAGGTTTAAAACCCAAAAGAGGAAAAAATCCTCTTATGATCCCAACACTCCTAAAATTATTGAATGTTCTCCTTGAAACAATAGAAACTACCTGTAACTCAATTTCATCCTTAGATGCCCTATTTGGTGTTTGGGTCCTACCTACTCCTAATGTCCATTTTTCGCATAGGAAAAAAAGAATATCCCCACACATCGAATGTACTAGCTCTAGCTTATTCTCTATCTCTCTCGTAGGTCCTACCTTGAGAAAAATTACTCGCTTCTATTTACCATATCCATATTTCTCATAGAAATCCAAACCTATTTGCGTAAATGGGAAAATTTTCCTTTATGATTTGAATTCCTTATGACTAATATGACTGAGCCTATAGTGCCATGATGTTTAATATGCATTAAAGCCAAAAAAATATAATCATTAGTACTACTAGTGGTTAAATATAAGGTTCCAACCTTCTTACCTATTTCAACCTTGAGATCACCCTTGGTAACCTTCCAAGACACCACTATAAATATCACAAGATAACCAACATTTCCCAACTACCACCCCTATACAAATTTTCATCTTAATGTAGGCACATGTCTAAATATTTCAATAACTATGTGTTTCCATTATGCATCCTATGTTGAACATAAGGTTTTCAAACTATGTTGTACGGATCCTCCTCACCAAGAAAAACATGCTAAAAATCCCCTTAAACATAATCAACAAAATAATTTCTTTGTGGAGTAGCATGCAAAGAAGCTCCCGAATCTAAAACCCAATATTTAACAATATTATTCAAAAAAATAATCAAAGCATCCCTGTGGACATTACATGTTTCCATATTCACCTCCTTGTTTTCTTCCTATTGTTTCTTCATTTCTCGAATGTCCCAACATTCCTTCTTTGCATGCCTAGACTTTACATAGTGCCAGCATACCATCTTGCATTTGGATTTTGACATTGATTGATCTTTTAGTTTCCACATCTTCCTCTATTATTTTGTTTCCTGTAGTTTCCATTTTCAAATCCTTCCCTGAAGAATAATTTTCCCCAAATCTTTATCTTTACATTTACTCTCTTGGAATCACCCCTAAAACATCCTCAAACTTCAGCTTTGAGTTAGCTAGAACCAATTTTCTTACTTTCATTACCAAGTTATTCCAACTCTTAGGTAAAGAGCAAAAATTAATAAATCCTTAACTTCTTCATCAAATTCTATTGTAACAAAATCTAGCATAGTCACAATTTTATAGAAATAATTCAAATGATATGATAGTAAACTATTCTCATACATCTTCATATTAAACAATTTTTTATTAAAAATATGTACTAGAGACAAAGTGTTTTTCGTATAACTTACCTAATGCATCCATAAGTTCTTTTCTAGTGTTTTCCTTTGAAACATTAAATAATGATGAAGATGCAAGACAGGCAGATTTTTCCAAGTACCTTCATATTGATAAATCCCATTCTATGTCCATCATTATTGAGGGTTTGTTCCCTTTCTTTGATAGTGGAATGTAGAGATACTTCTGATAAAAGTAATCTTGCATTTGCATCTTCCAAATACTAAAATTCTATCTGTTTAATTTATCATCCTTAGATCTTCCATCACCAGCCATAATCGCCACTCAAGCCAAAAAAATTTACCGTGATTCAACACTTTAGAAAACCAAACTAGGATTTGATAACAATTTTTAGGAAATAAGGGATAAAATATGTGAAACAATCCCACTCGAGAATCGCAATAGTAGAAATTAATATATAGAAAGATATTATAGATCTAAAATAAAAGTGTATAAATATAAAATAACATAACACAAAGACAATATTTAACATGGTTTACCCAATTTGGGTTACGTTCACCAAGAATAACTTGCTCAAAAATTTATCACAAGCCAGCTCTTTCTCACAATACAATACCCATATCGGTTTGGAGTTATGCTCAATAAACTCTCTTGAATTCACACCGAACTCACACATCTAAAATGTTACATCAACCCTAACATATGCACAAAAACACATAAATATACAACTTCTTAAGTATTTTTATAATACGTAGGTATCAAAACCATGGTCTATAACCACCCCATAATCCTATGGGTCGAAAATTCTTCTCATATGAGAAGAATATGTTTCCCAAGATATCAGTGCACGTTTATCCAAAACTATGGAGAGTATATAATAATTTTAGTGTACAATATTCAACACTTTCACACATTAAAACATGCTCCACAACATAATATGATTTACAAGTTGTTATTGGCATGCAAAGAATTGAATCACACATTGGCCAATGTAGGAAAATGTTGTAATTTGTATGTGCTAAATTTTTTTGAGATATATTAAAAATATATGGATGAAGCATGGTAACACATGGTTAAATAAAAGTTATTATTAGTCCTGGAAAGGGTTGTGCAAAACTATAGAATCAAGAAAATTATGTAATTATAAAAAAGAAATGTAGATGTACTTGTGTGCGCCATGAAGAGTGTGTGTGGATATAAGGATATTAAATGGAGAAATGCACCAAGATACTATAGTACATAGCAGAAGACCATAAGCGTCGATTAAATTGTACTAAATATAGGATTTATGTAGAAGGCTTATCTAAAGAGAGTAGTTTATACAAAGATGTGAGTAGATGGACCATCAAATTTTATTATAAGGAGGATTTTTTAATGAGATATGATGCCAAGGAAATGAAAATAATTTCTATAATACAATTGAAAAGGTGTGTATGGCTATAACATTTTGTAAGGTAGGTGTATAACATTGCGTGTAAATATTTCACACTTTTTGAGACGTAATGGTGTTTATTGACCTTTGGAGGTTGTCCATAAAAACTACACCAAAAGGTATGGATGGTTGCACAAATTTTCTTGATTAACACATTGCTCAACTCTAATCACTCAAAGGAATACATGACTTTCAATTGTGATTGCGTATAATGTATATATATTTGCTAGAGATCCTTATATTTAGGGTGTAAATCTTCATGATCTAAATCAAATGGATGTATTGGTAGACACCCTAAATATAACACAACATTAAATCACTAACTCCCATTTTATCTCAAGAAATGTCTTGACCAATTATTTAATTAAAATTCATCAATATTAACTAGGTGATCATATCATCACCTAATTGAATCTTATAACAATTATTTTAAAAAGTAATATCAAAATCCACCTCATGTTATTCACCTCGAATCCAAATTTATTTTCAATTTTCTGATTTACAAAAAATATTTAAATTCTTCACCAACTACCATTACCAAACATAATAATTCATTCAAATTCCCAATTTTCAAAATATCCTCCACTAGTTTCTCCAAGTTCTTCACACAACTCCATCATTAAATAAAATAATCCTTGCAAATCCGACATTTTCAAAAGATTCTCCACCAACTTCACGCAAAGTTTCAACCACCACCATACTAAATAAAATAATCCATGTTGAAATGCATCATTTTCACATACCATCCACTAAGTTCTCAAAATCTTAAACCATTGAACCCCTAGTATCTCCATGAAATTAATTATGTATTCCACCTCCAAACCCTATAATTCATCTTAATAAATCTATAAATAACCCCCGTATCCTTGAAATCTAAAAGGAAATTTAATATACTTGTATTTTGTAGGTCCACTCATAAAATATTTCATCCAAGAAAACATCCGAAGCCTCATTGTAATGATATATTAGTGGTATTATTTTGTATAGGTATAGAAACATTTATGTACATAAAAGGGAAAATCCATATTGTTTCCTAATTAGAGGTGACTAGCTACAACGAGAATAATTCTGCAATGGAATTCAATGTTGTAATGGAGTGCATTGTTCACTTTTATAGTCAAAATTAAATTTTTCATTCATTTGATGGTCATGTTTCATTTCATCAATAAACTTGACTTCCATCAAATTGTCACTTAAATAGTTTATTTATTTTTTATTTTTTATTAGAGAAGTCAATCAAAAAAATTGTAATATCTTGGCCATGTAGTAATATTTTTGTCATTTTTTCTTAATTAGAAATTTTGAGACCAACAAAATCACGTAACTATATGATTCTATTTTCCACAAATTGATGTGAAAGTGAAACAAATTTTAATGATGTTTTTATTAAAACATTTGGTATGTGAAGAATCTAATATAAGAACCCCGAAATTGATACAAATCGATGTATTTTATAAAGATACACTTATTATAATATATGTATTATATGATATTTATTTTAACGCTTATATTTTTACATACTTATACTAAACTAGCTTAACTAGATATGTTCCTTAAGATTGATATATCTGAATGTATTTTTGATAGATGTATTGAATATATCTATACTAGTATATCTTGGCTAGGATTTCATTTATATTTGTTTTGATTTTTAGTGCTAAATTTTCTTGTGTACAATATCATTGTGTTCTCATCAAGTTGATGGAAATAGAGCTTGTGAAGCTCCATATTAAATACTATGTGCATGCCAATTTACAATGGACTATCAACAATAAATATGTTAATTCTAACTTTGCATAAAAATGACATAAGGACCATATTACATTGGTTTGATCTTCTGGTGTGAACCATTAAATAATTACTTCTAAAGATGCAACCAATATTTATTGGTGGATTCAAATACATAAGGTTTGTAATGTGTTTTATGGCCATATTTATACATCTATTTATAACACGAGAGAATATGATAAGACTATTGAAGAACATATTGTGTGTTGTTGATACATTTTTCCTTAATTTTCTTCTTTTTCATGTGTGTGTGATTTAGTTGTTGCTAGAGCACAATAGGGATTATTTATCTTTTCTTTTGATTTGAAACCAAAACTTGTCTACAATGGACAATGCCTAGTAGAAATGTGAATAGATATTTTGTAGCCATGTGATATATAAATTTTTTTATCATCGCAAGTGTTACCATGTACAAAATTGTACATACATATATGATAAATAATAGTGTGGTTGAAAATTTCCATTTGTAATGCATTAATTACTGATAATAGTTGTTATATTATTAAGTTATAATTGTAAACCATTATAAATAAAAAGCAAAAAAAAATAATGTAATTTAGATGTTATTAATAATTAATTAAAACATACAAGTCTACATTCATTAAATATTTTAAGATTTGTAAATTTCATGATTAAATTAATTTGATTTCTTAATTTTTAAAAATCCCAATACATAGACAAAAAAATAAAAAAAAAAAATTAGGAAAAAAATATAAAAATAAATTTTGACACAAAAATGTATCACTAATAACTAAATTTTGATACATCTTATTCACATGGTTTCAAAACTTGCAACACTAAGGATTTTACGAAACACAAATTTCTAGGAAATTGAAAGGTACATAAGGTTACAAAGCCTCATTCCAAGAGGGTCCAACACTTTGTGAAAAAGGGTCAATATTATAAAATTATTATCGACTGAGTTATAATATTCCTAACCATGGTATTTCCTAGTTATATTCTTAGAAGTGAAGCATATTTAAGTTCAATAATCTCAAATTCTCTTGCCTATGCACCCAAATAACCATTGTAGAATTATATATATCTAATTGTATCTATCTCCTTGTGTTATTAAGATTGTAGTATATTGTTATCACTAGTTGGAAGTATTAATGCATGGTTATTATATTGCATGACTCATGTTCGAAGTTAATCAATCACAATAAACTCTTTGTAACGGACCTTACATGCAAGTTACTTTTTGTGCATTTCCATAACATATTATATTAATTTAGTGTGTACAAACATCACATAGTCATCACCATTACAAGAATCATTAGAATGTGTATAATGGGTAATATCATGGCTAGGTTTGATCACTAGATCACTATTAAGTGGGGAGGATAAACTTGTAATGGTGAAAATAAAATAAATAAATCATTAATAAGAGATTGTAAATAACGAATCTATAAGAAGAGTAACCTTTTTTAGGCCAATGACTTTAAGAATACATATTTGATTGTGAGTTATTTTTTCATTAACTATATAAACGGATCAATCTCAATATTAGTATGATTTTTTTCAAACCACCCCCCATGAGAACATCCAGTAGATGTATGTTTGTTCAATCATGTGATGTAAGAATATCTTTCGAGGAAGGGTTTTGCCCATAGTAGAGGATGATGGTTGATTACAACAATATGTATGATCAAATGATAGGGAATACAAATGTTTTGAGTGATGGTATCCTATGTTAACTGGAAATTTTAGACCCTTGACATTAGCATTATGTGAAAAAACCAACTAATACAAGACCACAAAGACGTATAGTCAAAAGAAGCAAAGGGATGAAATTATAAGGAACATTGTCATAGGATTTTACAAGAAAACCTAGGAAAACTATGTTAAACAACAAAAATGTGTTCCTAAAAATATTTAAGATAAATTGAAATAATTTTAGATTAATTCCTTTAATATATATTCATTTTATTAATTTTTTAGAATAGGTTGTACATTAAGATTTATTAATCATTCATTAACATATAAATTTAAATATAACTCCAATGAATAGAAGATGAAAATCACAAGATGTGATTTCTTAAATCCTAAGAGGGTAATAAAATTAGTTGAACATATATATAAAGAGGTCATTGAGGTGTGCATAATTTATGTATGTGATGATAATAATATGAAAGTTCTTCGTATCTAGAACTATGAATTAAAACTAATCCTTTACAAATCTATACAATTTCTAATATGACATAGTATAGTTAATGTTTTTGTATGGACTTGTAATAAAATATGATAGGGGTTTACAACTTCTAGTGGTCATTAATAGCTTTGAAATATAGTTCAATGTCAAATACTAGGGCCTGCAACTCTACAAAACCTTCCAATACTTACCTATTTTTATTCTAAAACACTATAATACCTCCCCAAAAGTTTTACCCAAACATTAAATTACAAAATGAGAAAGTCTTGTGTGGTGCAACTTTACTAAACATAATGGTCATCCCTTGTTGAATTAATCTAGGAGCTACAGTACATCTCCTCAAGTGGTCTAGGAATCCTCATGTAGTTGTCCTAGTATAAGTATGAGTATAAATTATAATATAAGTTATCCCTCTAGTGTTCTATTGATTCGCTTGACCCAAAGATAGAGGGAAAAACTACATATAGACTTAAATATTCCCTTCACAATTTTTTATATAGTGCCAATGTATGCATATCTATAAGTAGTTCTCTTGACCCTTAAGATGTTTAGAAATGTGTATCGTGGCTTGACATTTCATATGGATTGTCTTTTTGTATGTGGAGGATAGAATATTTTAATTGGTCAAGTGATTTTCATTTGATGTAGGGGTGGATCCTAAGAATGTGATACTATTATAGATGGAGGGAGAATAAATTTATAGGTATTTATAATATAATATGCAAGAATGCTATTAAAAGGGCTAGATGATTTCTAATCGTGAATCATACTTCGTTATATTGGTTTTGCTAGGTAAATTTATCATTAAGGTTGACCGACGAGAGAGAAAATGACCCATAAAAATCTAAAATTAAGAACAACGTATTTGGGAAAGGGAAACTAGGACCATTTTATTCTTCCCTTACCATAGTACGACCTATTCAAGACCTATATGGTTTTGGACAATAAGTTTTTATATACATCTAATATTTTAGATGAGATGTCTTGGAATGACATATAGATTTTGATAAATTAAAATAAGTATGTGAATGACTAAGTATTGTATGGAATAGAGTAATTCAATTGGGATAATGAAATATAAGTTGATTTGGTCAAAGATGTGTGGACATGAAGTAGTGTAGGGATGATACAAAACTTGTCATTTCTAATGGATACATTCCCAAAATTGTGTACCTATTGATTTAATTTAATTTGAACTAAATATAAGTATTGCAGAGTCATTCTTGAACTAAATGATGTATAAATAAAAAATATAGTAATTATATAAGAGAAATAAAATTTTAAAAATGAAACCGTAAGCAAAGAAGAAGTAAAGAGGACTTAATTGATTTCCATGTAGTTTTGAACTGATCTCAATTGGGAAAAGTGATGAACAGCAGTGGGAAGAGTGTTTTTATTGTTAACAATAAATTATGGAATGCAAGAATGATGTTGGACATGGGTGATGGATACCAATTTTAGGTGTCGTTGAAACTACAAATGCTCATAACCTGATTTTGCGGTTTCAAAAGATTTTCATTCTTGATTCGTAATGATCACACAGTAGTCACTCCTTGAATGTTGAAGGAACGTGTAAGCTTGAAAAATAGAAGCCCACAAACTGCATCAAACCTAAAAATAAATATATAATATGGGGAGTCGAATGACCTCAACGGTCACCCCGAGTGTGAACTTACATCGATACACTACATCTAATACTTCACATATTTCTTTTGAGTGTGTGTAGAAATGATGGCCTAAGATGCCCTTGTGCAAGTTGGACTTTATAAGCTGGATGTGGATAGAATGTTCCAATGTAGTAAAATGTGTGGATATAATAGATTGAACTTCTCATTCCTAACTTGTTTATGTAGATTGATACAAACCTTGTCCCTTGAATGGATAATAGATGAATTATTTAGAGTGTTTTAGGTGCCTTTTGGATGCAAGCTTAGGTTATGCTAGTAATCTTAGTGCTTGGTTCCTTATTTTGAATGTATAACTATGTATTTATATGATTCCCTTATTTTTATTTCATAATAAACAACTAGAAGGACTACCCATAAGTGAAAAAGATGACCAAAATATAAAATACATCCTTAAGAAGTGATTAATGTGAGAAAGGGTCAAGAGTGCCCATAGGAGACAAGGCGCCTACACACTTGATCTGGTTGGACGATGGTGTCTACGAGACTATAAAAGATAAATTAGTAAAATCCCAATTGGGCTATAAGGTGTGAAGGAACAAATAGAAAACAAGTAACAAAGAAAAGATTCCAAATGATAGTCGTTAATTACTAGTTTTCTTTGTTAAGAATCATATGAATCCTAGTATGTATATAAGACCTATAAATGTACCCAAGTGTGTAATTGTTTGTCTACATTTTCCCCTACTTTATGTTGTTGAGTGAATAATCAATAACATAAAGTAGATAAATGTTTTTTACCTGATAAACATGTAGACCATGTGGCGAAATATGTTCCGAGTGGACAAGTGAGCGTGGAAACTAGGAAGAGAAAGTAACCCTAGGGGTGAAGCATATGAGATTCTTGTACCTATTGTTCTCGCTTGCTATAGGTTTCTTCATGTTGCATATTAAGGTTGGTCCTACAAAAAGAAGAACAAAAGAGTAGTCAAACTTATGAATATAACACATTTGGACAAGTATGTAAAAGTGTGTAAAAAGGAAAGTGTGCACCTGATTGAGAAGAATGTAAAAGATAACAAAGTGTTTAAAAATGGTGCATAAAGAGAGTTTTTGGGAGATATCAGGCCAATACCAATTGTTTTGTGTGATCTAACATCAAGTGCATGTTTTTGGGTGATCTCATGCCAATTACATGTTTTTGGGTGATCTCAAGCCATGTGTAAGTTTATTTTAGTGATCTCATGCCAAAGAGTAAGTGTTGGGGAGAGAGGTCTAGTGTTACTCTCCATCCACGAATCTTCTGGTAAGCACCATTAAATATGGTGCATCCCTAATTTTTTTATTATTATCCAAAATCAGTTCCAAATTAGTTCAGAATGTATTGGTTGTTCGATTGAATGAGATAGAATGCATTCTTTTCTTTGGAGGACTCTCGTAGTAATTCTATAACTACTTTGAAGTATTTTGTGATTTATGATGATTTGATAAGACGAATGTGTATGCACCTAGAACATTAACACCTAGGGAAGGACACAAACACCTAGATGGTACTATATGAGTTTGGGAATTTGTATCTATTTTGTGATTCTAACATGAGTCTGATTCTAAGAAAGTGTTGAATCTTGTAACCTTTGTCAACTATGTGCTTTATTGTGTTGTGATGTATCTCCGTACTACTCGTAGGGTTTTTTTCATCTAATGTATGCCCCCTCGTTTGGGGTACATGCCATGACTGTAGGAGTGTGCGGACAAAACAAGTGGACCCAATATTGATCTAAACTAGATATGTGTAGGTGGTAACGAATTTTCATGGTAGAAAGCAAGGCACATGCAAACAAAGTGGCTAGAAACATGTTTTAGTATAAAATTTGTAAGTTTGTAATAGAACACTAATGTGATAAGAAAGTGTGAAAAAAATTAGATCACAAAAATAAGGTTTCAAACATGGGACATCACTCACAATGTCACAATAAAATTAGGGCCAAAGTAGACAAAAACATACAAACAATGATTAAATGAGACGTATGGCATAGCCCATAAACAATGGCATACAATATAAAGTAATGGAAAGTAAAAATATATAAGAAAACCATGGTGGAATTTGGTGTTGCAAGGAAAATGTTGCATATAAAGCACCCATTAGCATGTTGGAAAGATAAATACCATCTCAAAGAATGTATCTATCAATGGAATAAGAAGTGTGCTAGTAAGAATAGGAAGTGGTAAATGATGAAATGATAACACATGAAATGTGTAAGAAATAATATTCCACTAGAAGCTTTGTACGAATGGTAAGAGATACAATGCCAAGCACCATTGTGGCATGTAAATATTTGTAAGACATTTGCATTCACTCCAAAATACCAAGTGAAGATGCATGTGTATATAGAATAGATATTTAAATAATAAGTATTTGTCTAATATATAAGATGAATAAGCTTGAAAGAGTAGATGCAAACAAGATATGCAATATGCAATGTATGAGTGAGATTGAATGGTATGAAATGTGTGAATATGATAGGAGTAGTATTCCTACCAACGGATGTGTATAAGTTTAGGTTCATTTATAAAATACCCCTCAAAAATCATGAAGGAACCATATAAAAGAGTGCGTAATCGGGAAATGGTTTTAGAATGTATGCTATAAAGATAGATAATGAAACATTGAGTGTGAATAGTGAATATGGTGAGGTTCATTTTAGATATTGAAGCATTAAGTGTGAATAGTGAATATGAAACAATTGAGTATGAACCATGGAACTAGAGTGCGTCATAGGGTAATGATGATACAAGGTGTGTATCAAGATGTGTAAGAGTATTGAGAAAGGATAAGTGTGATGCACAAAGTGTGATAGTATATTTGATAGACAACAAATAAGGTGAGAAGGGAAAATAAATCACGATGCACCCAATTTTGAGAAGGATAGAAGGCTATCCAACAATGGTGAAGGGTAATGGCCCTCCACTTGATGTCTAAGGATATAATGTTATGTGATGATGTTCTAATATCAGTGGAGTATGAGAGTAATGAGGTGTATGTAAAGGAAATGGAGGTGGTGAAGGAGGTGGTTAATTCCTATATGAAGGGATTGACCAAGTATGGGACTTATGCCAATGAGATGGAGTAGTGAACCTATGAGGACAACAATGTTGTGAAGTAGGATGTGTGAAAATGGGATAAATAGGTGCTAAATGTGCCTTAGATTTGAGAGGTCATGGAGGAATATATGCTAGAATTGGTGGGAGGATATCATTAAGACCACGCTTCGGTAATGGTGTACATGGTGAAACTCTTGGAAGAGTGAAAACTAGTTTATTGTGAATGAACTTAAGTCACAAATGATTCATGGAGGAATAATTTGATTGAGAGGAAGCAAATGAAGACCTAAGATCATGTCATAGTCTTAGATTGAATATTCCACAACTAATGATACAAGCATGGTAAGAGGCCCAACTATAATGGGAAGCCTTATGTAGCCAAAATTGTTAGGAACTAGATATGTGATAGCATATATTGGAAATTTTAAAACCATAAGATGTGCAATTGAGTACACACTAATAGGATCTGCTAGATAGATCATGGTGTTATTGAGAGTGTAATAACTAATAGAATCATTGATGTGTAAAGAATCATAAGTGAACATTGCATGATAATCATGATTTGCGAATAAAATTATAGGTGGTGATGCATCAACAAAAGTGATAAGGTAGTCAAGGGAGCTGATGATGAAAGGTGCACAATGTGATATGTATGATTACCAAAAGAATAAAAAGCTTGTGTGTCGTGCTTAGGAAAAGGGTAATTAAATATTTGAATGAGATGCTTGAATTTTAATCAACAATAAGTAAAATTCCTAATGCATTGATGATAGTCACATTTAGCATTTTTTCATAATCATGGCCATGGGGTATAAATGGATGAAAATTAAGCAGTGGTGGAGGAGTGATTATATTGCTTTCGAGAAGTTGAGACCATAAAAACTAAGGTACATAGGGTAACTTGGTGAGATCACACTTTGGAGGTTACCATTGAAGCTTTTCAGAAGGAGAGACGAATTGACAATTTCCTTTTCTTTGGTAGGCTCGGGAGATGGCTTGAATGTTGATTTATCTTGAAACCTATTATAAGTCAATGAAGAAGAATCATGATACTTGATTTTTCCCATAGATATAATTTTGAATTCGCATAGTTTAAGTATATGGAATAATTCATCAAATTAAGGAGAGGTATCAAAGATAAAAATCTCTTGAAGTGGTGGTAAGAGGCTTTGAAAAAATAGATCTTGTAATTCTAAATCAATAAGCACATTTTTTATCTTATCTAGGTTGTTTTATAAAGTAATAGATATTCAGCTATATGTTTATTAGATTTTTGTTTGATTTGAGATAGTGTGAATAAGATATATTTTTTCCGATATTGATTAAAAAGTAAAAAAGAAAAGCATCGGCTAGATGTATAAAATAATTTACCAAATGAGCAGGTAGATCATAAAACCAACACATGGCATAATCTTTAAGACTCCTAGGAAATAAGTTAGCAAGCAATGTATGAACATCTACATAGTCAAGACATATTTATGAAAATCTTGTATGCCATTAAAATTGGGAAGCTTAGGGGTGACAAAATTGAGAGGAAGGTAATAAGTAGAAATGGTAGGTGCTTGAAAAGAAGTGTGGAAAATTAAGGAGAAATCAGGAGATGGAGAGGAGCGTGAAGTATCTGAATCGATGGATTTGAAAGCTGCAGGTTCGATATAAGGAAGCTATGACTTGGATTCCATAAGAAGAGACAATAAGCCAAGTGATATGATTTGTAGGAGTAGGAACGAACATCAAAACAATAGAAGTAGGTGGAGGGTAGAAGGAGGTTGTGTTGCAATAAGAATGGAAGAAATATAATAGGTGGGAGGGTTAAGATAAACTAGTTTTTGTGGCCTCCCCATGAGAAGTGAATAATAGTATATTTAGTTCTTATGGATGTTCGAAATATAATCTTGGAGATCATGAAGTTTTTCATTAGTAAACGGTGGATAAATTTCAGCCATGTTAAAAAAATGATAAAATGCATAGACGATAGGTTGGGTTTGAGTGATGGCTTCACCAAATGCTTTAATTTAATTTGAATTAAATCTAAATATTTTGAGTAACTACTTAACCAAATGAAGCATAAATGTAGAAATACAAAAATGAAAGAAGAAAAATAAGATTTAAAATACGAAACCCTTAAGAAAGAAGAAATAAAGAAAACTTAGCTGATTTGGGTAGTCCGGGAATGATAGGAATTGGGAAAAATGCTTAATAAGTTGGATATTGTCTCATTACTAATCACAATAAATTTTAGAATCCTAGAATAAGGCCAAACATGGGAACCTGGTGTTGGACAAGGGTGCGTGGGTGATGGTGACTATGTAAATGCTCGAAATTAATTTTTGTAGTTGTCATCCAATTTTCCCCGAGAGAAAAATTGATCAAACATGACCCTGTATAGATGAAAATCAAAGCATCGATTCAATCCTGCGAGCTCACATTCGATCCCAAATCAAGAGGCAAGTGGGATCAACAATGGAGGTTAAAGGTTAGAGAATGAGGCCAAATAATGTTAAAGGAGATTAGAATCTCATCAGGGAGAAAATTGGAGAAGGGGCTCAAAGTTTTTGGACTTCACATACAGTCTTAATTGGGGCAAAGAAACGATCTTGTGAAAGGTGCCACGTGTTAGCTGGTGTAATTCCAAAAGGCACTACAAAATAGAGACCCCAAATGAGCACTAACCTTCCACATGGTCATATCCCAGAAAAGTTGCATCAACCATTGAAAAGTTGAAGCAAAGTAACAGAGCCGCAGAGGGAGCCACGTGTCGGATCGATGTAACTTCAAACGTATGACCCAAAAGGAAGGTTCACTTGGGCCCAAATTAGTTAAGTATAAAAGGGCCAATAGAATCCTCCATGTGTCACCTTGGTGCAACTCCAAAGGTAAAATCTAGAGGTAGACCCAAACAAGAGCAAGATCTCCACTTGTCTAGGGTCCAGGAGAAGTTACACTTGGCCATTGAAAAAGTCTATAAGCTAGTGGAAGAGGCCATGTGCCTCATCAACACAACTTCAAAGGAAGAATAAAAAGTGGGTCCCCAAGCGTGTGCAAGCTCGCCACATGGCCGAGTCCAAAAAGGTTTCACCAACTGTTGAAAATTCCAAGCTTGGGACAGGCTAGCGGAAGCTTCCATGTGCCTCATCACTTGTAACTTCAAAATAAAAATATAGAGGCAGGTCCAAAACATGTGCCAACCCTCCACATGTCTAGGGTCAAACATAGTGTCTCTACTAAACCGGAGGGGGTTAGCGTAACCAAAACGAATGAAGTAGATAGTTTTCACTTGCGTCCTGAATTGGCTAAGTGCAAAAGGACCAATGGAAGCATCCATATGTCAAATCGGCACAACTTTAAAGGTAAGAACCAAAGGCAGTCCCAAACAAGCCTGTGGTCTCCACGTGTCTCAGGGTCCAGCGTAGTTGTTCCGCCAAAAGAAGGGACTTAACTAAAAGAAGAAGAAAGTAAAGTACGCTCATTGATGATGCTAAGTGTCTAATCGGTGCAACTTCAAGAGTGAAAGGTGGCGGTGAAATCTTAAGACACGTGGGGCTGCCACATGGACCTTATAAAAATAGAACCCAAACCCAAAGCACCTTCAGATAGCCATATCTTTCTACTGGAAGCTTAGATTCGAGTGAGGGGGGAATTTTGGAAATCTCTTAATGTCTGCTACCAACCTACCACCATTAATGAAGAATGGTAAATTTGGTCCACCATTTTTGAGGTTGTCAAGTCTCCCACCTACCACCATGATGAATAATGAGCCTCCTTTCTTTCCCAGCAAGGAACATCACATGGAGGCATGGGCTCTATTAGGGAAATCATCATTGTTGCAGGTGAATTTCAATGCTTCCTAGGGTGGTTAGAGTGGGTGAATTCAATGCAATCTTGGGGTGGTTGAAGCAGAATTAAAAGTTTTCCTCTCTCCTTCTCTCATTCTTCTATAAATTGTAAAGGAGGGGCATTATTCAAGTTGTTGGTCATTCTTATTTCCTACCTCCCTCTCACTTTCTTCCGAGGTTCGAATGTGGAGTTTAACCTCCTCTCTTGGCTCTGTAATGGAATTTTCTTGCCTCTTACCCACTGATGATGTACTATTTGAACTCATGGAGCAATAAAATATGTTTTCTGATGCCTCTTGTCCATCCTTCCTTAATTTATCATCTCTTCTTGCCTCTCATCATTGCAAATTATATTGTGCATATCTCGATGTCTATTGCAGGTTTTGGGAGCTTTTTTTTTAATGGGTTGAAGTGGTGTTATGTGTGAAATATTTCTTTGGTTTGAGATGCATCTATCCATCCTCTCCATTTCTCCCTCTCTCCACTATAGGCAGTTGGATTTGTGATCAAGCAACCCCTTTTCTTGGTGCTATCACCTTTGTAGTGTAGGATTTATTTACTTTCATGCTCTCTCTCTCTCTCTCTCTCACTGTCTCCTTGGCATTGCTAGATTAGGAGTAGACAATCACATTTCCTTCCTTATAAGTAGTTTACCATTAGGATCGGAAGAAGAATTTGGATTTCTTTGGAGGTCCATTTCAAGTTCGCAAGTCCCATAGCTTGAGAGATGGTCCCATGTTACGTAGTCACACCGGATGCCCCACTCAGATCGAGGCCATTTAGGGCATCTCTGTTATTTCACACTAATAGTAGTGTCATAAGATCTTCATTATTTTTTCCTATTGGTCACCCCGTAAAATCTAAGTTCACCTATACAGCCCTTAAACCACATCAAACCTAAAAATAAAGATGCAACATGGGGAGTTAGACTAACCCCAATGGTGACCCCAAGATTGAACTTACAAGTGAGCACCGAACTACATCTCACACTCCATGTAGTTTTGGTGAGTGTGTATAGAATTGATGCCCCAGAATTCCCTTGTGCAAGATGCACTTGATATCGGGTTGTAGCTAGAATGTAGTCATGTAGTACAATGTGTGGATGGAATAGAATGAACTTTTCCTTCTTATGTTGTGTATTTAGAGTTGATACAACCATTTTCCCTTGAAAGGATACTAGATGGATGATTTAGAGTGTGTTAGGTGACTTTTCTATGCAATCTTAAGTGATTCTAATAATGTGTAGTGCTTGGTCCCTTATCCGAATACATAACTAGGTATTTATATGATTCCCTTGTATGAATTTCATAATTGACAACCTGGAAGTATGACCCATAAGTGAAATATTTTTCCAAAAGATAAAAGAGACCCAAAAGAAGCGAGTAAGGTGAGAAAGGGTCATGGGTTCCCATAGGGGACATGGGAACCTAGGAGATTCTTTCCTAGCCGGTCAGCTTTGGTGTCCTGGAGTAATAAAAGATAAATAATTAAAATCCCTACTCGGTTGTAGGGAGTGAAAAACCAAATAGAAAACAAGGAACAAATAAAAGTGGCCAAAAATAGTTGTAAATTATTGATTTTCTTTCTTAGGAGTCATATGAATGGTAGTATGTGTATATGACCTAGAAATGTACACAAGTGTGTGATTTTGCATCTACACCTATATTAAGTAAAATTATGAATTTGAATTATTAAAATCAACTAAATTTGGTTTTTACAAATTTATAGGAATTAGTAGAGAATTAGTTAAAAGAAGCTATTAAATAGAACATGACTAATGCTCTAAGTCAAGGAAAAATGGATTCTTAGAAAATAAATAAACATAATTAATGTCAATACGAATCCTGTAATTATATCATAGATTGGAGTAGAGAAGTCGATGTTGTTCATGTGAAAGAAAAATAGGTCCTATCGAGCTTTAAGATTTGTTATTTTAGCCACATTATATTATATATACACTTTAATTTGTAAAAGTTTTCATCTAAACATAAGATTTTTTATTTTATTTTATTTTGTAAATAGTAAATTTAATTTAACCATGACATTTAAATAGGGCCTTCTTTCTTACTTGCACTTTTCATGGATATATTAAAATTTTCTATTTTAGGTTTTGCAATAAAATAACTATGTTTGAATTTGTTTTTATTGTAAATATAAATAATTCCTTTTAAATTCTTATAATTTAATGTAATTATTTACCTTTGATAACTCTTAGCCTATTTTACATATATTTAACTAATATAGGTATGCTAGTTATGAAAATGTCATATCCTCATCAATTCTACAAACATACATGGTGCCTAGGGTTGTTTAGTAGAGTGAATCACCTCTTGAGTCAATACTTCTACAAAATGGAGAGTTCAGCTCTGCTAGGGTTTTATGCATATGCTTGCGATACTCTATTGCTTGAAATCGCCACTTTAACATTTATAGGGTTCTCCATTCAATCCTATTAAAGTTAAAATTGAATATTTTCCCATCGCTAAGGAAATTATTTTCATATAAATGGAAAACTCACATTCCATTACAATGACATTAGAAATTGGTGGTGAAAATGGATCCTAAGCATGCTTAAAATTTCATACCGAAGCTCTATGACGAGGTATGGATTCTAAATCATCCTTGAATGTTGTTACTTATAATTAATGTTTAGACCATGTGGTCAAATGGTATCATAAAAATTACCTTATTGCATGTTTTGTGGCCGCATCCCCTCGAAAACCCACCTACAAAATTGGATAAAGAACAATTGAAATTCCAATGGTATCCTAGTTTTGGGTATTTGTAACATCACCAAAGTTTTTATATAATTGTCATTTACAAGCCTTCGCAGCTCCAAGCTCTCCTCCTTAAGATGACTTGTTGGTTTTTGGAAATACCTTTTTAGTGCTTTCTTAGTGGACTCCTAATTTAGCCCTACTAGCAGGTTTCGTTTAAAATTCCAATTTAGAATGACCTTCCTAGACTCATTTTTCATCTTCTATCTAACCTTCCAGAGATAGAAAAACCCATTGGCATTGTGATATGTCATAAACAAGAGCATTTTTTTACGCTTTTCCATGTATGCGAGAAACTTGATATTCAAGTTAGGTTCTGTGTATCTATCAAAAGGTGTTTGATTTCAACCTTTAAAACATAATATTTAGCTATCAATCCCATGACCACCACATTCATGATTTTCATCTTCTATCTCATTCCAAGCTAGTGGTGATGCAACCCTTAGTTTCCAAGGCTAAAAGTGATATGTCGATTATGGTTAGACTACGGTTTATGATGAGAAGGTCTCTAGTGTGAAATTGACTCTATGGTGATTTCTACCCCATATCCTTCCCCCAATCAATCTAAAGATGAGTCCGGATCAGATCCACCCCATGCGTCATTTTCCATTCCTTCTAATCCCTTAAAGAGTCAAGTTTTTTCTTCACAATCAAAGAATACCTGGTATATCACTTTAACATACCTTCCTCTACAACACTATCGTATTTCACCTCGGGAGGTGTCCCATGGAGTGTGAGGAGATAATGGGGTCAAACGCTTCTCCATTCATGTGGAGCCTTCTAATTCGGACAAGATGCAACTTGTTAATAAATTTTCCATTAGTGGTTAAGAGGATGATGTACTAGATAGGAAAGGAGAGCTTGATATTTCTGATTTTCATGAATTTTATATCATGGAATGTTAGGGGCTTTATAGAGCCCTCTCAAAAATATTTTGTTTGATTATGTTAATGAATTTAAGCTGCCTTGATATTATTTGTCTACAAGAAATTAACATTTTTAAAATTCAGAATATGCTAAATTTTATGGCTCCATCTTTTCACATTTTCATACTTGGTAGATTAATGGAAAAGGTGGCGCTAACACTAGGGAAAATTTTAGTGGTGAATATTTGTTAATTCACGAATATTCTAGTTTTGAAATTTGAAATTGGTGAATTTTAGGGTATAAGTTAGGACCAGTTCACCAAATTATTCTAGGTACAAGTTAATTTTAGGGGTGAATTCACCATTCCCACAAAATTGAATCTTGTAAAATTATCCGAATATAGTCAATTGATATCATATTTTTATGTTACTAGTCGACAACATATAGTATGTTATCAGTCAGTAGCATAAAAATGCTACCAACCGACAAAAAATTTATGCTTTATCAATCGACTACGTATACTTATGTTGTCATTTGGCAAAGCATAGAAATGTTGTCGTCAGTAGCATTTTTATGCTTCCGCCAACAACATACTATATGTTGTCCACCAGTAGTATAAATATATGTTACCGATTGATAGTAGATAAAAATATACCATATGGTAACATTTAATAGTGATGTCATGATGTCTTGATATTCTCCTTTCATGTGAAATATAATTTTCCTAGATTCTCTAAATATTTTATAAGGATTTTTTCAGAGGGACCCTTACAATTTTCCCGGCTAGATTTTCCTTATTGGTTGCTGTGTGGTGAATTTAATATGATATAACATTCGGATGATAAATATGGAGCCCTCCCTATGCGCTACATCGTGTCCACAAGTGTTCATCTTGGTATATTTTAAAAATCCATTAGGTGCTTTCGAACCTTTTCTTATATGACGGAAGGATTTAAGTCTCAAGCTTGGAATACTAAGACCAATCTTCGATAAGGATGTGATAGGGTATTTAAAATACTTGATCGTCTACTTATCTCTCAAAATTTAATTTTTTTATGACATCCAAGTATTCTTCCCTATAATGGTGTGGTGATATGTTCTTTTGTAAAATAATCATCCAATTTATTTTAATATTATTTAACATGGGGACCAATTCAAAGTCCCATATTAATGGTTCCTTTCGACTCACCTAGTGTTGCTCCTTATTATTACTAAAGTTTGGAACATGATGCCACATCTACATTTTTATTCCATCCGGAATGAGTGGTGGGAAGTTATGATTCAAACACACCACCAGTTTGGTAATTAGGTTGATTGAGTGTGTAAAAGGGTTAAATCGGCTCTGCAAAAAGAATTTAGAAGGATAGAAATTCTCATTGAGTTCAATCCTTTCGATATACCTCTTCGATTTCATGGTGTAATTTATCTTGCAGATGAAAATTTGATGCTCCTTTGCCATATCTCCAAGCAAAGAAAGTAATGTCGTAACCCCAAATTTGTCATGTTGAAGGTTCTTCGAGATCATTCTTTAAAATATCAACCTGATCTTCTAAACTTCCTATGATCACAAGATCATCTACATACACAACAAGAATGAAATTTATTTTCCTACCTTCTTTATATACAAATTTGAATCGAGGGGCTATGAGTGAACCCATGTTGCAAAAGGTGATTTTTGATCTTGATATACCATGCCCTTAGAGCTTGTTTCAGTCCATACAATGATTTGATGAGAGAACATACCTTCTTAGTATGTTATTCATCAACAAATACTTTAGGTTGGCTCATATACACTTCTTCTTTCAGATCACCATTTAGGAAAGCACACTTGACATCCATCTGCTGAAGTCTCCATCCATTCTGTGCTAGCAGTGCACAAACAACTCTGACGGTCTTGATCGTTGCAGTGGGTGCAAAGGTTTCTTCATAGTTGATGGCCTCTTTCTTAGCATATCCTTTTGCTACAAGTCATGCTTTATGTTTTTGATGGATCCATCTACCTTATACATTGTCTTCAAAACCCATTTGTAGCCTATGGGTTTCTTTCCGTAGGCGTGTTGACAATTTTTGCACCAGTGCGAAGAGGTCAACTCAAAACTTTTAAAAGTATCTCTCATTGGCCAATTACGAATCTAGTTATGTTTGGGAAAACCACCTCGATTTAAGATACGCTTTTATTGTTTAAATCTGGAAATACTTGGAAGTCATTAGGAATCAAAAATATAACTTGAGTACAGTTTAAGTTCACCATGCCTCATAGATGCAGCCATTCCATTTGAAACCCTTGTCAAAACTATGCACTAGTTGTCAGAAACAACCATTGCAAGGCCCTGAGGAAGGTAGGAAGGGTAACATGTATCAGACATGATGTTCAAGCAATAGATGGTTGGTAGTTTTGAAGGACAATTTACACTTTTTACAAGCCGTTTGAATTTTCGGTGAGTGAGTGATAAGGTACACTTGATCGTTTACTTATTTCTATGATTAAGTGAATTATTTAAGTGTTTTGAGTTGTATAAGTTCATTCATTATCCACACAAATGAAAGAAAGTATAGAAAGGAAGGACATACATGTCATAACATGAAAATATTTTCATTTATTCATGAGGAATAATAGTACATATTTTTCTCACACAAGCCGTGAGAAATAACTTAAAGGAAAAAAATGCATATATTTATGAAGCTGAAAATGTAAAGAGGTAAAAGAAACCCATCATTGCCTCGAGGAGTGTTCTTATCTTTTTGAAACTATTGTTTCAGCTATCCATTGCAAATACATCATGGTACCCGAGAAGCGAGAAGCAAACGATCATCAATACACCGAGCTCGTGGTTTAGTTTAACTTTTTATACTTCCAACTTCATAAATTCATGCATTGAAAAGTGTGACAAAAGTGAAGCGAAAAAAGAAATAGAATTTAAAGGCTGAAGTCACTAAAATGAGATAAAATTGCAGTTGAAACATAATGAAAAGAGAATTCTGGGAAAATTTTGATAGGGCTTTGCCATGTAAAATGGACATTTATGAATTTTTAGCATGCATATGAGAGCTGTAATAAAAAGAAATATAGTATATAATGCAAAAAGAAATGGAACTACAACATTTTGACAAAACTCAAATGTTCAACATGCAGGAATTTGTGAACAGAAATTCTAGAAAAAAATATGCTCTTTCAGGTTCTCAAATAAAAGTAAATTTTTTAATTTCATACAACTTTCAGAAAGGCAGATTTTCTGATTATTTCAGCAAGAACAGTCAACATACTAATGTTGTTATGTTCAGAAATGTAAATGAACAAGTTGTTTGAACCTAGAAAAGAGCTCTCAGAAAGGAACATTTCAATGTCAGCTATGAAAGCACAAGGTACATGAATGATCATCATATAACAGTCATACAAGAAAAGATCAGATTAAGCTATAGGTCTTCATGAACTCAACTCAAGCAAATGCTTCCGATATCAACACATCAATAGATGGAATGCAAAGAACAGTCAAGAATATCCAGGGTTTTACAAAAGGCTCAATGATTGACCAAGAAAAACTTTGAATCAGAGACACATGTAACCCCATGAAGATATAATGGCCATGAATATAAGCACATTCAGAATAGAAGGGAACTCCTCAAGTAGAAGGTATGAAAACCATTTTTCAGCTAGTTATTGCAAACAAGATCAAATACTCATGACAGGCCAAAGTTTTATCATATGATCCTTGAAAAAAAAAAGAATAATGATAGAGAATCAAAACGTCCTTCCAACTAAGAGCATAGAATGTGATTTAAAGCTGAGCGAAAGGATAGAAATAATATCTTGAATCACATTATAAAATAAATAGATCCGACCGAGAAAGGAAGACCCATTAATGGGTAGCAATGAAAGTTTTAAAACATCACGTCACCTACCTTCTGAAGACATCTATTAAAAAGAGGCTCAAAATAAAATTTCAGTACAGAAATCCAAGTCTATTGAGATTTACGAATACAGAGCAATACTACAGTCAAAACCCTTACAAGCATAAAAGGTTGTATGAAGCTCAAATATAGATACTCAGAACTCAAGATACGCTAATCCATAAATCATGACTGTAGATTGAAGCCCGGAATGAGCTTGAAGGATTCAACATAAAAGAACAATGATCCGTTTTATAAGGAAACCCAGAAAGCTAGCATTCAAAATATGATACAGGAACTACTTTGCATAAACAGAGCCATAGAAACCCTCAAAGATGATCGAATGAAAAGCAAACAAGAAATAATAAAGTTTAAAATTCTCTGAAATCCGATGCTTTATGATCAAATGATTAATACCCATTTTGGGTTTTTATAAAAGAGAAAAGCATAATCAGTTCCTTACCCTCAAAGTGGTGGCCATAGCAAAGTGGTGAATCAAAACTCAAAATACTAGCATCTAAAACATCGATAGATTCAGTGTCAAGTAATGTTGACTCTGCTAAAGAAATCAGAGGCTACGTACAAATTCTCAGAGTAATCTCCATGAAATGCCATAGTCACGCAGAACACAAAATAAAGAAAGGGTCGAGCCTGCTCAAAACCCTCCAGGTTGAGCTCAACATAGAACCAAAAATCACTCAAGGCATGATCAAGGATCAGAGATATATGAGCTCCACTTTCACTTCCCACGACTGTCTTCGAAACCCATATAAAAATAAATAACTCCCATGGTTTTTCTCAGAATATCGGAGACACAAAAAAAAGAACAAAGAAAGGTTGAGCTCACAAAGCTCATCATGGTGTGACAGTGAAATCTAAGCAGAGCTTCACTAGATCAAGAGGAGCTCAAGTGAAAAATTCCAAATGATAGGGTTTTGACCCCTTTTCCTCCATAAACTCTTGTAGTGAGTTAATTAACTCGATGAGGGTTAAGGTACATGCGTGTCAAAGCCACAAAAACCCTAATTCCACTTGGGTTAGTTTCGAAAAATGGGTCACCGACACAATCATCAGAAGGGTCGAGCTATCATTCAAAGGGGACAAGTTTAAAGTGATTATTACATAAACTTTGCAAAGTTCACAAATATTACCCATTTCTACAGTGAATAATGATCACCAAAAAGGGTAAAGTCCATCATAGTCCAACTTGAATAAAATGCAAATCCGACCATACATGCCAGCATGATCACTAAAAAGGTGAGTCTTTTAGGTGTAATCATTGGGTCCTTTCAAATACAAAATCCGACAAAGAAATAATAATCAAAAGTGGCCGAGTATTATAATTGCCATGTAATATTAATCAAAGGGGGCCGAATGATCAAGTACTGATTATTTTCAAACCATGGTCTAAGAGAGCCATGTGTGTTATCAAAGGTGGTCCCCTCATCTTATATCAAGAACTATGGTAATATGCTAAGTCCACAAAGGTGGCCAAACTCAAACAAAGACAAATCCATATATCAAAGGGTGGTCCCCACATGGAACTAGCACAAAGACAAAGGAGTATTTTGCATGCCTCACAAGAGGTCAGAACAGAGAAGAAGATGAAATTACATGCCCATGGAGAGA
>CM031239.1:396661992-396745379 GCA_018340775.1 Taxus wallichiana var. yunnanensis | reverse complement strand
GTTTGCCTTTTCAGTTACGTATTATAAAGTGGAGCACATAGAAAATATTATTGAGGTGGGAACAATAATCCCAAGTCTTGGCACCACTTTATGGTCTTAATCACACTTGCGTTATCGCATCAGCCCTGATTGTGTGCTAAAAAGAGGCAAGGGAAGATTGAAAAGACTGAGGAAAACTTAATAAGAACTCCTTTTAGTTTTGAGATCAAGTAATTACTTTAGAATAGATTATGCAAAAAGTTAGAATGTTTATGTAAATTAAAAGAATGGGAAATGAAATGCACAATATGTCCCGCGCCCAGATTTATTATGAAGCATAATTATTCCTGCCGAGGTTAAATCTGTTTTATATGTCTTTATGTGAGTGATGTCAAGTCAATTCAACTTTGCGAATGCATCTTTTCTTAGAAAGTTACTAAGGCCTTTTGAAAAACCATTTTTGTGCATAATACGCATTCATTATATATCAGTAAGACCACATCTCGCCCAGAAACATTCCTGCTCGGAAGTAGTTAAATAGCCGCCACTGATTACCAAAGCTTTCATTTTCCACCAGTGAGAGGATGTTGGCAACCAATTACTAGGGTTTGGCCATATACTGCTAATCATAATTTCGGAAAAGTTTCAGAGGCCTTTCCGATGAACCACATTTTATTCATATCCTACATCAGCAATGCAATCCACAAGTCACATTTCTTACATACATTTAGCAGTTGGGCAGTCGCTAGCATTTACATGCTACACACATATTACATATATGTTCCAGTAGGAAATATAATGACTACATCTAGCTATAAATTATCGCCCGGGTAGTGACGATTGCATCTGTAAGCGAGAGGATATGATTCCGAGAGAAAATGTATTTAGGTACATAAAATCATGGTAAGCACAGATAGAGGCGGTGATTTGACGAGAATGCAGTAGTAAATTGTTGAGAAATCTCTCGGCTTCTACGATATCTCAAGAAAGTGAAGATTAACGTGGAGAGTAAGAAGAGTTCCATGAAATATCATGTTTTAGAAGTATGAAGGAAATAATGAGTCGAGAAGCGGTCCCGATCATGAGAGCTTACTTGTTGAGAGCCAAAGTAGCACCATTGTACATCCGATTACAAGAAGTAAGCGGTGAAAACCCAGGACAAATAGCCATTTTACATGTTACATTGACAAATTGAAAAGAATGAAGTGAAACGATTGCACATAATGCATATGGATTTCAAGAAATTCAAAAAAGAATTGTACATTTGGAGAAATACACTAAAAAAATCAAATACTAGTTTGAGAATCTCCACAGCGCCCATTTGCGAAATAGAAAAGTCGATCTCACAAGGGATAAGTCACATCACTGAGCCATAAATGGAAAAAGTAAATCTTCTCAAGCATCGAGGTAGATTACGTATTGGTGAAATTATAGAGGTGGGTGTATGAAAGATGTTTGATACGTGCATTAACACCAAACAAGATCCGAGAATGTAAAACTTAGAAGCCCCCTTAACCTTATGTGCAAGCCCAGCCAAAAAAACAAAAAAAGCAAGCTGTTAAAAATAGGTAAGAAAAAGTGAAAATATCGAAAGCTGGTACGTCAAAATTAATCGCATTGAAAAAAGGCATCTAAATGGTGTCAAAGGCGTCAAATTTATACGGTCATTCGTCAAAATGACGGAAGGGGATGCCTTTCCCAGTAGGGGGACGTGTTTGGCATAATTATTGCTTATATGCATTAAAAAATCTGAGTATGTGAAATAATATTGACAAAACATGTTTTTATAAACAAACTTATAAAAATCAATATGCATAAAATGCTCAAATATCTTAATTGTTGGGTTTGATGATCAATGGTTTCATGGTGAAGCATTTCCCAACCATATGTGATTAAATTTGAATTTTGTGTGAGGAGTACATTGGTGCGAGTGAGAGCAATTCTCGGTGCTACCAGCTACCTACTCGATTTCTCTCTAACCCTTGGATGCAGAACTTTCAGATCCTATCCTTGAGTATTGACTTTCCCTTGAACCCACGATTTATGACATCTATCAAATCAACATGATCCACCTCCATTTGCCTTTTTCCTCTTACTCAACTCTAGTAACACCACTCAGAAAAAGCTGTACACATCGATTTTTCATTTATTTTTGTAGAGTAGGCATACTTTGCACGATCAGTAAAGAGAAAGAAAAAGGAAAAAGAAAATGAAGTCAAGATTACATAACAATCCTTGCAAATGTTCAAATCTATGTTTTTCTACAGTATATTAAAAAACATCAAAAGTGTAGAGATGTGACACTAGATGACTATTATAGAAAGCCGGAGAGTAAGAGTACTGACTCATATCTGTAAGATATTCAACACCCACGATACTTGTTTCTTCATTGGAGCTCTGATAGAGCATCTTGCCCATGATATTACTTATGGCAAGCCTTTGCCCGATATCTCAATCTCGGTCTTGAGTGCCGATTTGTCTTCCTCCTCACACCTTGCCCTATTTTCCATAGCCTTTTTACCACCACGGGCTCACGATTGTGATATAACCTTATATACCTTCTTCAGATCCTCCACTTCCCTAGAATATTCTTCTAATCTAGCTTCGAGGCAGTCTCATCCTCATTGAATCATAAATTAGGTGGTAAAATGATGTAGTATTCCATGTTGGCCTTCAAAAATAGTACCCAAATCATGTTACATGATACTGTGTAGTAAGAATCCCGATCCCAGAGATGAATATGAATCCAGTAATGACAAATATAGTGATAAGAGTCCATGTCGAGAATAATAGGTTGCTTTTGTGATTGTGCCCGAGTTAGTCTAAATACTTAGAGTGCGAGGGGATTGGGCAGTCTGCATTCCACTTAGAGACCCAGGGTTTCTTTCCAAGTATGATGCGAAGTAAACTTGAAATTAGACAAGCGGGGACCACTACCTAGATAACCTATTGAAAGAAAGGCGACGATAAAAGCTTAAGATTTACTAGTTGGGAAGGGATAGGGCATGTGATTGTTGGTTGATAAATTGAGGTATGTAAGCACTGGAAGAGTTCACTAGAGAAGGGGATTTGGCCCTCAAAGATTATTATCTGTGCAAAAGAGATCGATACTAACTTCTTCGACATTTCTTTTGAATTTCGAAAAGGTTAGCTTGTGGTGAATTCTCTGAAAGCGTTGATGATGCTTAAAATAAAGTAGTTACATATTGTTGGGGCCAAGTTGCGTGTAAAAGGTTCAGGAAGCCAGAGCTTGTATAAGCTCCCAGGAGTTCACTTAATTTGGGAGAAAGCCCTTGTAAATTGATTTTTATCATTTTGATTTTGATTCCTAATGAGAGGTGGAAAGAACATTTTTCTTAGAAGATGTGTAAAGTATTATGCAAGAATTTTAAACCTCTCCTCGAGTTGATTTTATTTTATTTTTCACAAAATGTACAAAAAGCTTTATGAAAATAATCCTAAATTATCAGGATTTTAAGCTAGATGCTGACTCATCTAAATTCACACGATTTCCGAGTTACCACACAGAATCAAACCCGGAATGAGCCACTCATTCTTAGAGAAGTCGACACACGAAGCTCTGTCGAGTTCCCGATCTCTAGCGGAATGGTGTAATACAAACCAATTAAAACCAAGATTGAGAAACATTTATCTTTTCTAGTTCACATATGCATCCAAAGATATCCTTTGAAAGTCAGGCGCAGAGTTTTCATTTTAGAAATCTCCTTCAACACCATCCCCAGGATATAGTTGTCCATACCGAGGTTAAGCACTTGAAAGGGCTACGAAACCAAGTTAACTCCAGCAGGATCACTGATTATTAAATTTATCATCCCAAAGAAGTTGAGCTCAAGTCGAGTTTTGTGTAATGTCCCCACTTTTCTATGCCAAAGGCCTAAGGGTCGAAATCAAGTCCAAGCCATGAGTCATACCCGAGGGCTATAGATGTTGAAATTTTATTGAGAAGGGGCCATATGGTACTAATATTCATGTTTGGCATTTGGGGTCACTTTTGGACCATGGCGACTTAATGGGGAAGAGTAAATTAAGTCACTTTATTTTATTGGACCCTCCATAGAAAGAAATGTGTATAGGGTTTGTTGGGGGCTCTTTTGCCTTGGGGAAGTATATAAGGAGGCGGGGAGAAAGGAAAGGAACTTTTGTCATATACATTTTTAGCCTCCTTCACGTGTAGGCTGCTCTTGTGCGCATCTATAGCTTGTGGAGTCAAACCTCATAGGGACCTTAGCTTCGGTAGTAGAGAGACACATCCTAGCTAGCATGGCATTCTTGATAGTAGAGAGATCTACCCCTAGTCTATCATTTTGGAGCCACTTCTAAGGTTGTCTTTCAAAAGATATTACGAGAGGTTCGAGAGGAAGGCTCTTAAAGATTTTAGGGGCATTTGCGGAAGATAATCGAGAGGGTTCGATTAGACTTACGACATGCCATTTGGTAATTTGGGCTTAACATCACTTTGAAGGCGCTCCATCATTTTCCAACCCCTTTCAAGAAGTGATTTGCATCCTTTATTTTGGAGGGTTTTCCGGTGGGTCCCTTTCGAGATCTAGAGGTAGAAATTTTCATTTCCTCTTCTTGTTAATGTTATTCCCAAAGACTCTTAATTTTTGCTCTTGTATTTGGTGATTTACGGTTTTAGAAGTTTACCTGTTGCTAGGGCATTCCGTAATTTTACGGTAGCGATATATTATTCCAAAAATTCCAAAAAATGTCTTTAGTGTTTATTATTATTATTGCAAGCTTCCCTCAAAATTTCCATGCACTTTGGGCAAATATTTTTGTGAGATATCAATTAAATACCATTCGGCATTTGACCTATTTGGTCATTTTTAGTAAAAATCGGTGTTTTACTTTGCTTGCGATTTTCAATATTTGGTGCATTTTAAAGTGGTATCCCGTAAGGGATATTTCATTTTGCGAATCATAGACATCGTCAATTAATTTGCCAGTTAAATTCATAAAGTCACGAAGGTTAGAAAATGTCCAAGCGGTACATCAAAATTAATCCCATTTAAAAACGTCTAAAGCGAGCATCGAGGCGTCAAATTTAACATAGTCACGAAACATGGAAGAGCCTTTCCCATAGAGGGAACGCCATTGACGTAATAAAAAGATGTTTTTGTAGCATTTAAAAATAATAGTAATATATTTAGCTATTGTATTTTTATTATTTGTTTCGATTTAAATTATCCATTTCAAATCTTCCTAAAATAATTATGTATTGACTATTTAATTTTCAATTAATTTTGTTTTTGTTATTATTAACATATGTTAGATAATCCTATTTATTCCAGAATTTTTAAAAATATTGTTAAAGTTAATAAATAATAATCTATTTTATAATTTTTTACTATCTTATTAAGAGATTTACATATTTTTATTAAAATCTAAATCATTTAAATGGGATACTTTATTTTTAACTATTCATATGTCAACTTTAAACATTGGAATGTAAAATTTAAAATACCAAAAGACAGCCAATCATGACAATCGGAGATTAATTTAGTTTCTAATTAATCAATTTTATATTAAATAAAATAAATATTGTTATTAAAAAACCTAAAAATAGATTTTACTCTAGTTCCACAATAATCACTTTATTATAATTAGTGATCTGTTTATGAAGACATTCTAAGAATAGGTGTGTCTGTTAAAGACGCTCCAGGGAAAAAAAAATTATTTGCTTATAAATTGCATTGGTATTCCTTTATGTTTCAACTGTACAGATTTTCAGTTCATATTCTACAGATATGAAAATCTATCTTATGTTGAACGCATTAATTTGACTTTCTCCTCTCCCCTTTTAAAACTGTAGTATTTGCATCATGGCTGAAACTGCTGAAATTAGTTCTAAAGACCAAGATTTTTTTCCAGCTGCAACTATGTGGGAAGAGCCTCAGAGTAGTGGAGGCGGCATCCTGTCTGAAAGTTCTGAAGAGCCTTCTTCAGATAATATACGAGGCATCTTGAGTGAAAGTTATGAAGAGTTGGAGTCTTCCAGTGCAATTGGTATTATGGCTGAAAGTGCTGAAGAGGCAAAGCCTTCTTTAAATATTACTAATATCATGGCAGAAAATTCTGAAAGTTCCAAAGAGCCAGGGTTTTTTCAAATAATACTTTTACATCAACATGTGAAGAGCCTCAAAATATTGGAGGCAGCATCCTCATGACAACAAGTTCTAAAGTCTCCGAGCGGTCTTCAGATGCTATAATTGGCATCATGGTCGAAATTTTGAAGAGCCAAAACCTTTTTCAGATGTTATTGGCGTCATAGCTAATAGTTCGGAAGAGCTGGAGTCTTCAGATGCTACTGGCAAGGAGGTTGAAATTTTGGTAGAGCAGAAATTTTCTTCAGATGTTACTGGCATCTTAGCTGAAAGTTATGAAGAGCTGGAGCCTTCTTCGACAGATGCTATTTGCATCGTGGTTGAAATTTATGAAGAGCTGAAACCTTCTTCAGATGTTACTGGCATCATGGCTGAAATTTCAGAAGAGCTGAAGCCTTCTTCAAATGCTACTGGCACCTTGGTTGAAATTTCTGAAGATAGGAAACTTTCATCAGATGTTACTGACATCATAGCTGAAAGTTCGGAAGAACTAGAGGCTTCTTCAGATGCCACTGACATCATGGTTGAAATTTCTGAAGAGCGGAAACCTTCTTCAGATGTTACTGACATCATAGCTGAAAGTTTCGAAGAGCTGGAGCCTTCTTCAGATGCTACTGGCATCATGGTTGAAATTTCTTTAGATGCTATTAATACCTCCAATAGAGTTGGTGTCATTGACATACCTGCAAATTCAGTTTATGCCAGATGGAAGGAGGAGAGGAATATTGCTGCTGCCTTGGTTGAGATTGATAACCTGATAAGGTATATGGACAGAATGGGTTTAACTTCAAAGGAGCATAATCATCTCACTTCTACTTCAGAGGAAGCAGTACAGCAACAGGAACGTCAGATTTCACAGCACAAAGGTTTTGAGGATATGCTCATCTTAAACAGGAAAGTTAATGACGATGCTCTTTTGAGAGGCAAAAGAGAAAAAGCTTCTCCTCTTCGTCAAAAGAAGAACCTAAGCTGAGTTTATCCTTGGACGCTCTACATGTCTTTCACAAGTTCAACATTGATCCGCCCTTGGCCATGGAGGATGTAGCCAAGGCCTTGAATGATCTTCAAACACTCAAACAGAAATACAGAAATAGATGATCGCCTGTAATATACTGTTAAAATCACAAAAACGGCCTACAGCCTGTCAATTTACAGGCTTAGACTAGTTAATTGTTTAGGTGTTCGTCTATTTATGTATTTATCGTGTTTCTGTTATTTCTGTGATTCTTTGTTTTTCTTCACGTGAGTTTTAATTAGATTCATTAATTTCCATTTCTATTTTCGTCTACTTAATTTGCATGCAGAAAGTTTTTGGCCTTTATGACACATAAGAACATGCGAGTGCCCCGACCGAAATCGAAATAATATTTCCTACCAAAAAGTTATATGTCATGAACAAACACATGTACATTTTATATTAAATTACAGCTTCCAAATTCCCCTACTAATGTTTATTTCAATTTTTTAAAAAAGATTTGAAGCTTGAGAAGATATATATAATAATAAAGTAATACTAATGTGTCTTCGTATTATAATTTATTTATTATTCAATTAATTTATTTCTTCAAATTATTTTATGTATGAGAATAATGTTTATAATTAATTTTTAGGTCATCAATTTAATTTTTTTAATAGAGTTCTATTTTTTCCATAGAGTAGAAAAAAATATAATATAAAGGGATTAGGGAGGAAAAAAAAAAACTCTTTAACAAATTTAAAAATTAAAGAATAAGCAACTAAAAGAAAGAAAGAGGAAAGTCAAAAAGAGTGTTGTCTTATTGAGCATCAACCTGGTTTCAACGGTATGGTTTTAGCTTCGAATCCTTCGGCCCCTCTGCTTCGAGTCTGACTTAGTCGGCTGGGCTCTTCGGAGATGCGCACCGGGAGCCATTAAAACTAATGTCATCGTGGAATAGAGGATCCATATCTGGAGATAGTAAAAGATGTTGTAGATAAAGCTAAGAACAAATTCAAACACATGTCGGTGGGAAGCTTTGGTGGCCATGGACCAAATATCGATTTTGTGCGTGAGTGATGCAAAAGAAAGTGGGCTTGCAAGCTGGATGTTAGGGCACTAGCGAAGGATGAGTTCCTTTTTGCTTCCAAGAAAAAGCACATTTATAAAGGGTGCTTCTAGGGTTGCCCTGGTTCTGCAGGAACGCGACTCTCACCCTTATGGGATGGAGGCCTGGGTTGACTCCAGAGTTATCTTTCATTGAATTCCCTACCTGGATTCGTCTCCCAACTCTTCCCTTGGAGTTTTGGGAGCCTGAGGTGTTTTTGGGACAACAAGATCGATGGGGGTGCTCATTGTTGTTGACCCTGCAACGAAAGTTAGATCCAGACTTGTCGTTGCACGAATGTGCATCAACGTTCCGGTTGGAGCCAACGTGCCAAACAAACTTCCTGAATACTTCTTATGGAAAATGCGAATAGATAATCGATCGAGATTGAGAAATATCAGATTATCTATGAAAAGTGCAGAAAGGTCAGTCATGAGGCCAAGTGCTGTTGCGATGCCAAAACGACCTAGACTGAGGAAGAAAATAATGAATAATACAGGTGGCCTATTTATAAAATCGATGAAGAAACCGAAGATATTGAATCGCTGGCTGAGGAGGACACCAGGGAGGCAGAAAGTGAAGGCATGATTGGAGCGAATGCAGAGGTTGAGCTGAGCGGTGGTGTTGCCTGCGTGGTGGTGGTGTTGAGGAGCAACGACTTGGAGAGAGTGAGCGGGATTCAAATTCAAATTCCGCATTGAATGTGCTTGCTGGCTTGGTGGCAGAGAATCAGTCAATGTGTGCATACCTTGTGGCAGCTGACAGTGGATCTGTCAAGAAGGAGAAGGAGAAGGAGTAGGGGTGGGTTAGGCCCACTCGAATCGTGGCTAGGGAATCCATTACATACGTATGTTGAAGAACGTCGAGGGCAGGATGGTGATAGATCTTGGGTTAGATGGAGGGATGGTGATGGAGTCAACAGATTTGCGTGATGGGGAAGAAGGGATTAAGGTCCACCCCAATTTTTTTTTGAAGTCCACTTACGTAACACAAAGCAGTTCGAGAGGACCCTTTGACACTGGATCGTGATGTGTGTTGAGTCAAGTCCGTTTAACCTTGCTATCTTTGTTTCGTCCTTGGTTCCGGTCATGTAGTGGTTGGTGTCTTTGTTTTGGTTTTTTTCGGCCCTGGTAGAGGCCTATGCTTGATTGTACATCATTGATATATCTTTTCTCCTTGTAGTGTTGGGTTTTATGGTCCTCTCAAAAAACTATACAATTACCTAATCTAAATATATATACGAAACTAAATCATGTCTTATATCTCACAAATCTCACTATATTTACAAAGCTCGCTCTTAATTTAGAAGAATAAATAAGGTGAAAAAGAAGCATCATAAATATAATACTGTGAGACTCAAATCAGGTAGGCTAAGGAAAAATATGGAGAAAAAAAACTAGTTATTACCTTAACAATATAGATGGGAAAAATGATTGGATAAGACTCTCACTTGAATAAGGATCGAGATAACGTGAGACAACTTTGAATATCATACAAAACATGATTGAAAACATATATATGCCTAATATGAACATTGAAGATGAACTTATACGGAAGAATATAAAGATGGTAATTCTGATGTGCACTCGGGATACAACAGGTGAAATTCAAGTGCAAAACCCTCAAATATGCTAGAAATTTTTTTGGATCAAAGAACTTATCCCTAAAATTAATTTCTTTTGGTGGCTTACTATTCAAAACAAAATTATTACAATAGACAACATAAGAAAAAAGGGACAAATGATCCCTAATAGGTGTATTTTATGCAAAGTTGAAGGAAACTTTAAATTCTCCCTTCATTCAAAGTAAATTTGCATCCTCCTTGTGGGGCCTTATCCTTGACATGATTGGACTTAAATGGGAACTTCTTGGACTTAACGAGCTAAGGTCACAATGGTCTTTCCAAACAAAATGTATCTCGGTGAGACTCTATGGGAGTTTATCCTTCCTCACATAGTTTGGGCTATATGGAAATAAAGAAACAAAAGGATATTTGAGGATCAAAGTCTTAAGGTTAACATGGTTTTCAAAAAAGTTGGTTCTTTTGATCATTAAAAACTTTAAGTCATCTATTTCAATAAGAAAAGGAACTATGAAGGACTCGACATTAGGTTTATTAGAAAATGGAATCTCTAGTTGGAATAGGAATCTAATTAGATGAATGGTAGACATGATAGGAATGAGATGTTTTGGCAACACCACAGGAAGATAGGAAAAGTATCAATTTTGACGGAGCAACAAAAGGTAACCAAGGAAGAGTTGGGGGTAGAGGAGTTATAAGAAATAATAAGGGGAAATAATTGCTTGCCTACGTTGAGAATTTGGGGATCGAGGCCAATCACTATGCAACATCTTGAGTAGGTTAGAGAATGCCGAGGAAGGCGTATGTAGACACTAAGAGGGTGATCGTCACTTTGCGGTGGGTGAAAAATTCTTCTTGAGAATTCATCCACATAAGAGCTCTATCCATTATGGAAAGGGTTCTAAGCTCTTACCTCATTTTTTGCGAGCCATTGGAGATCACAGGAGGTTGTAGGTCCAGTTACCTACCGCAGCTTTGCCACCACGCTTGGCAGGAGCCCCTGATGTGTTTCATGTTTCGATTTTACGTAGATATGATCTGATATTTCTCATGTATTGTATTGGTTGGCATTATAGGTGGAGGACGAAGGATAGTGGAGATTGGAGCTCATCGCATCTTGAAGCACATGAGATTGGCCCTTCAGGCAAGGCTTGGACCGAGGTTAGAGTGAGTGGGATAGATATGATGAGACAACAGCTACGTGGGAGGATGTTACACCATTGAGGGATCGATATCCTTATCTCTTCCAGTGACTTCCAGGAGGAAGTCTAATTTTAGGAGAGGGGGATGTAGTGCCCACCTCTTCGCACATCATTCATTTGCTTAACTCATTTATATTACTAGGTTATGGACATGGATTTTAGCATTATTTAAATAATATATGGTTTCCTTATGGATCATTTGGCGACACTTGTGGTGATTTGGGCACGTAAAGTGCAAGCTAGCATTATGGATCATTATCTTAGTTCTTGCATTATATGGTTTTGGATATCTACAAGGTTGTGATACAATTGTTTTATTTCATATATGATGGATGAACATATGGTTTTGTCATATACTTTTTTTGAGGTAGGTTTAATAGTCTTATTTTGTTTGTTGCATGTTTGGTTGTGGGTGTATTATGCGATTGTTGTTCCTTTCTTTTTCTCAATCTAGCCTACTTTTGAGGTGGAATTTTAGAAATTTATGGGGAAGAGGGAGGAATGTTTCCTTTTACACCAAATGGCTTGATGGATCAAGCCATGATGGTCTTCATTTTTATTCCTCCCTCATATGGTTTGATGTGGAGAAGGATTGTTCATATGGTTTGAACCTCCTTCTCCATCCTTGGCAAGGAAACCATGTATGGTTTGAAAATCCTTCCAAGGAGGAGGCTTGGTGTTTGGGATGGAGTGATAAGGAGGGTATTTTTGAATGGAGAGATAAGGAGGGCATGTTGGAGATTTTTATAGTGTTCCTATGGTTGGTTCACATTTTGTATTCTTATGGGCTCCTTGCCACTCTTCCCCTTGGAGGAAAACATGGAGTTTTTCCTCATGTGATAAGTGTTGTTCATTTGTTTGTTGTGTGTGAAAAATGTGTGTGTGTGTGTGATTTGTTACCCTTTATTCCATTTTACTTAAGTATTCTTGAGGCTTGCTACTCTCTCTCCCCTGGTCTTGGAGGGAGGCTAACATGTCCTCCATGTCTTTGGAGATGCATGTGGCGATGCTATTTGGTTGGGAGGAAACCAAGACCCTATTCTCGTGCATTGAAGACTATCTTGGAGTGGGTGTGTTCAAAGAAAGGTTGCAAAATCTATGGAATGGGGTAAGAACACTCAAGAACCCCAAATCTTTGTGTAAAACCGATCAATGGGAATCAAGAAATAAACAAGGATTCCTACTTTGCGTGCATTAGTTTAAAGCAAACAAGCAAACTTAGCAAATATAATTACCCTCTATTCTTGAAAGCTTAATTAAATGAACCTAATAAGGATCTAAGCAATCGGTTTATGTTTAAGAGAATGGGATCTCACCATTAATGGCTTCAAGGCCAATGGTTCTTCCCATTTACTCCATGTTGTGTGGTGAAATGCAAAAGACAAAGCAAGATAGCTCAATAAGATGAAATAAAACTCCTAATCCTAGCAATAATACTATAGTTTATGTTAGAGGGAAGAAGTGTTCTTAAAAATGAGAGGGGGTAGTGGGCTATTTATAGTTTTCCATTTGGGAAATGGAAGGCTTTTTGGTGCATGTGGGACTAAAAGGAGTCAACATGTTAATTAGCAAGTCAAAGCAAAGATTTGACTAAGTTTAGAAAGAGGTTGATCATGTTTTAGGGTAATTAACCTAGGTTAGACTAATTAATCTTGTTTAGAGAGAAATTAGGTTTTTTGAAAGGCATAATCAATCCAATGAAATGGATTGATAGTCTAGGAAGCTAATAGAGGTGGTGAAGAAGAGGATTCTAGCCAAGAAGAGGCTATAATAGCCTATTTAATTGACTTATAAGAGGAATAAGACTAGAAGAGTGTCATAAAAGGGGAGTTAGATAGATCTAACTAACGATGTATCATCAATTTGTGAGGAAGAGAATAGTTAGTGCAATATTAGAGATAATAGTGCTTTGATCAAACTACAGGTGTCTACATTTTCCCCTCTTTGGGGTGACGTAAGCTACATCACTTCGAAGAAAGTAGACAAGTATAAACGAGTAGAAATTTTTTTGAAGGGGTAGAAGAAAAATTAATAGGATGAAGGTAGGATGAAGGATGCCCCCTCGAGTGTCGATGGGGTGATAGAAGAACTCGATCAATGATTAAAAAGAGAACAAAAGGAAGAAAAAGTGTAAAGAGGAGATGAGAAAAACAACAAGAAAAGGGGATATTGAGTTATCCGTAAACCAGTGCCAACAACTTTAAATCATCATTTTGCTTAGAATCCTCATCATTGGCCCTTATTAAGATGTAAGCATACGACAAAAGCGTAAAATGGCATGAAAAATCCATGATACAAACAATTGTCCATTGCTAAAATAACAACTCCATGTAACATACAAACATGCAATGCAATACGAGAAGTAAAAAACTCTTCTAACAGGGAAATGAGTACAATCACACACACACTCAAACCAACAATGTTCAAGATAGTGGCACAAATATTTTACTATCGAGATGTAGTCCCAAATGTTATGATAAACGAAAGGGTTAAAAATGATGCCCCAAGAAATCTGTATATGCAAGGGAAAAGATGGAGGACACTTGGGTCCAATGAAAAAGCAACGTGCATGACGAAAAAAGAGTTCAGGCAAATGATAGTTCCCCAGTACAAATGAAGTAAGTAGCGTAGATTTTGTAGATGATTGAAGATTCAGATGATCCATGAGTCATTGTTTCAAAACCTTTGAAAATGTTAGCAAGATATGAGATGAGTGCCATGTGAGAGATACACAGATGTCAGCTGCAAATGAGTGTTTACCAATTTTAGTTCATTTTTGAAGTATTTCGATGTTTTTGGCTTTTTTGAATGGTTTTACAATTTTTAAATTTTTGATCGGTCAGAAGAATTTGTATAAGAGATCAAAGATCTCCTAAAAACATGTGTAACTACCTAAAGGCGAAGGAAAAGGCGTCAGTCAACACATAAAATGCCCTGACGAGAAGAATTACAAGCCAAAAATAATTATTTAATAAAAATAATCATCATGACAGAGGTGGAAAGAGAGAAAAATAGAAGAAAATGATAGGAAATGGCACTGGAATATGTGTAAATTATTCTAGGGCAATGAAGAAGTGACCGCAGGGTGGCACTGAGTGCCCCAGTATGTGAAAAGGAGTAAAAATAACTATTTTAATAGAAAAATAATTACCTCAGCAGATAGAAGAAGGTTAGAATGATCACAACAGAGAAAACATGCCCTAGGGGCATCACATCGACCTAATATACCCACTGGGGGTAAATCAATCACGACTAGTTCATTTGTACCAGAGTTCTTGCAAATTTTTACCACGAGCGAGAGTGATAGCCCTAGAGTGAGATGGCGAGGCTACCGAGTAGGAGGAGGCGAGAAGATCACATCCGAGAGTTCATGCGGGACCCAGCGGATGGACCCTACATGAGTGGTCTATCCTTCCTTGTGAATTACACATTTAATGTCATTTTAGGGCATTTTTAGGCTAGATTAGGGAATTTTGACGTATCCGCATACACGCATGCATCGATGCATGCAGCGTATAGGCATACGCGTATGCATTGAAGGAGGAGAGGGTACATGTACGCATTTCCATCGACAAAAAATAGACACGTGTACACATATCCGTCGGGAGGAAAAGTCACTTCGGGATGCACATGCACGTCTATCAAGAGGACACACACGTGTTCTAGTAGTAGGGAAAAAAGTAGGCGCGTATGTGTATGCATTGAAATAGGCATGTAGGCATCGGAAAGGTGCATATGCGTTGGGAATGCATACGTATGCGTCGGGGAAAGGGGAGTAGAACACCCTTATGGCCAAATAGCCAAGGAGAAAATAAAGTAGACTAGAAGAAAGTGAAAATTTAGGAAATGAGATGGAAGAATGAAGGATTTTACCAAAAAATTAGATAGAAGTAGATAGAAATGTGCCTAATACATGTGTGTTTATTTGTGTGTAGCATATATTACCCATTCTACACATATGCGAGTGATATGGTCTTTAGCTAGTGGCGATAGAAGCATAGTTTGTGAGGATGATAGGGCGATATTGGATAGCCTCCTATACGTCATGGGATTGGCTTACGTGGCTGATATGCCTCAAATCACATTGGATCACAACCTCCGACAAGACATGTGTAGTGGAGAGATGGAACAACGAGAGTCAGTGCTTTGGCTTCCGACCAGGGAGATCACGATTACTCTCAAGGATGTGTGGCACATTATGCGGAGTCCCGATTCGAGGTCAACTCATCCAAAGATATGAGTCATTGGCTAGATATTCAACATTGCATCTCGAGTTATTTGGTGTCCTGACGATACCACGGCGTGGGATGACTATTAAGTTATCGTGGTGCATTGAGGACCCAGAGCTAGACCAAGTGGTGGTTTATATGATGGCCTTTGTCAATGGAGTTCTACCCCGACAAGACCGGTGCTTCCTTTTCGCTTGGCCTCCTTGGAGTGATACGCGGGTTGATAGATGGAGAGACCTACTACTAGGGTTAGTGCATTCTAGCACACTTATACTAGGACCTACATTTGATTACCTACTACATCGAGAAGATGGTAGGACCAGCCAGATTACTTCAGATTTGGGCATGGGACCACATTGCTATTGGTCACCCCTAGGCATTTTGAGAGTCGGGCCCAGAGGAGCCTTCTACTATGGGTTGGGTCTCGATTGGGGATGATGTGTGGCCATACATGGGAGATGCATATCATTACCACCGCGAGCTTGATGAGCTATAACAGCTACCATGGTATGGAGGCCTTACAGACATTTCCAGTGGCCTGAGGATGGTTTAGAGCTCAACACTGCCATAGTTGAGCACTTCATGTTGGGAAGCCGCAACTATATGTGGGAGATATGTATAGAGTAGATTGGTGCAGAGATAATTTGGCATTACCCAGGATGTTCTTGGGCTAGATATATGGTATGCTCATAGGGCTCGAGAGTACATTGATATGGGTCCACAGATTGCCCAGGATAGAGCACGGCCAACTTTCGACAGGTGGTACTTGTTATGTGGGTGCCATTGAGACAGATCAGAGATCCTGGTACCACACCTGAGTATGCACCATGGTACCATGGTGTGCTTCCATGCCGTTTGACTATTTCTAGGGTGGCTTATAATGCGGCATGAGAGCTCCTCCAGTGGGGCCTCCCTAGTGGTGATGAGGGTGGAGCCAGTAGTGGTGATGATAGCGATGATGATGATGATGGTAGTTGTCCCGATGCACAATGTTATCTTGGGGGTAGGGGACACATGGTCCTCCATTACAACAAGCTCCTAGATAGGGACCCCGACTCAGGTAGAGATAGGCATCAGGGCACCCAGACATAGAGTTTCCTCCATTAGGCATTCCAAAGTGGGGATATATGCCCCTCTTCAGTAGAGGTATTTCCGGAGCGAGGTGGTCCGCTACCTCGTGCTCCGGGGTGGTGGTGATGGTGGGTAGTTGTCTTCTCTTCAACAACAATTGAAGCAGCAGCGATTACCATTCGATTACAAATGGATAGAGAGAGATGTGGCTGGGGCAGTACATGCCCTTACATTAGAGTGGGATCGGGCCGGTGCTTAGATACAAATTTTGACAATTGAGGGGGATTAGGCCAGAGTACAAGCCACTCAAGGCAGGGATAGTACCTTATGACATAGTGAGATTAGTGAGATGGCCACACATGGGGCTTAGATATTGATTCTTTTACATCAGCCCTCGAGACCAGTGCGAGATGGTTTTCACATAGAGGACCATGCCCGAGGCACGAGTCACAAGGTTATATCATCCAGAGAGATCAGGCACGAGCCCGGAGTGCGGACTATTACTATAGATAGAGGCAGAGAGGTTGTTGCTACTACTAGACATGCTCATGCCGTGACAGAGGTAGATTGATAGGCGAGCGAGATGTCGGCGTGCGAGAAGCTACTTACTTTTGGAGATGCCAATTTGATACAAGATGCTATGAGGACCAGTGGCGAGGTCTTATACTTTAGGACCACCTATTTTGAGCAAAGAGTCCGATAAAGGCAATGGATAACAGCCTTTTGAGCGATGGTGTGACCATGACAAGTTCCAAGTCACGGAGGTGAGGCCATTCATTAGATCAGTCCATTGCAGAGAAAGAGTTAGTTGGACAATAGCCAACTGGACAACATCCATCCAGGCAAGAGGTGATACCCCCATTGCCGATTCATCATAGCCACCACTCTTGTCCCCAGGACATGGACACAGAGCCCCGAGCGAGGCGTGAGTTGTGTTTGAGTTCCTCATTTTTCCTTTTTACATATGTATTGTATACATGCCTCTTATGACAAATGATTTTGATGTATAAATTCATGTATCATTATTTTGATGATGCCTCTTGATGAAGGCTTAGTTTTGATGCATGCCCCTTTTATATGGCATATTGTATCGATGATGTATATTTGAGTTTTGAGATGGACATTTATACATGTATCATATGGACATTTGATGATGATTTTTTCATGTTAAAGGATGATTATGCCTTTTACGATTTGTGGTTATTGCTTTGCAATTATTATATCATGATGTATGATTTCCCTTTCCTCTATTTATGTGATATACTTTAGATTTAGAGATGTGTATGTTCCATGTTTTCATATTGATGATATATCGTGGATAGTATCACATGCTTTGGATTTATGGACAGATTTCTAATTTCTATTCTAGTACTTATGATGATACTAGATGATATTGGTGCGGGGGATAGATTTGTGATTATGCACAACCCTCTTGCCCTCATTGATGATACGATATGTGATGATTATCTTAGCATACATGCATGATGTAATACTTAGCATTTTTGTATATATGATGTAGTAGATGATGTTTATATGTGATGAATGATAGGTGATATGTGATAAAAAATAGCGTATGTAAGAAACAAGAACACAAACAAAAGTCAACAAAGCTAAATAATTGTACCTATTCAACACAACATAGCCAAGATGCAAACTACATGAATTTACTAAACATACCAAAGAGATCAAATTGACATTCAATCTAAGTAAGTAAAATGAATCTTAATGGATGTATACAAGCTACGAATGAACCTAATGCAATATATAATTAAATGAAACAAGATCCAACTCATGACAAGTAAATGAATCACTATATCTCATGAAAAAGTAGACTCAATCAAAACTATACAAACCAACAACTAAAAGAAATTAAATTATTACCTTGTTTTTACGGGACAACATTGATACATTTTCTATTGTTTTGGGTTTATCTAGAAAGATAGTTTTTTTTCAAGGCTCTTGTTCACATTGTTCTCGAGACTTCTCTAAGACAACGTTATGCAGTTGGTGTAGCTTCATCCCTAGAAGGGAGATTTTCTGAATGTTTAGGTTTTTGTGTGTCTTTTCGAATGTTTTTGTATTTCCTAAGGTCATGTTTGAAAGAAATGTAAAAGGACAAAGAAGCGTGGATGCCCCCAACGTTATGTGGGAATATACAAAAGGAATAATGCCATGTGCATATGTACGAGAAAGTGGAATGTGAAGGTGCCCCAACGTTAGATGGGACTATACAAATGGAAACATACTTCACGTAGATATAAGAGAAAATAAGCCGAGATCATGGCTCGGTGAAGATGAATTTGGTAGGGTTCCTAGACTATCAAAGGAAGTTATATCTAGAAAGAAGTGAGGGTTACCCTGTCTTTCTTTGTAAGAGTGACTTGTGACCAGCTAATCTTCTTTGAGCACTTGGAGATTGGTTTTCACTCACCTTGCCCACTTGTGCCACCATTGCATGGTTTTCACATGTGGATGACTTGTTTTTTCTTTATTGTTTTCTCAATTTTCTATTGTTTTTCTTGTTTTTATATTTTTAGTTCTTATATGATATTCTCGCTATGCTTAGCGTAGAACCTCTCAAGGTGCATGAAGTTCATAGGTTCTGGAAGCTCTTCACCATCTGAATATGCAAGTTTATATGCTCCCGATCCATACTTAGCAACCACTAAATAAGGGCCTAGCCAGTTAGATTCAAAATTACATTTCTTTTCTCTGTCTTTGATGGTGTTCTTTTGATTTTCTTTTAGGACTAGATCACCTACATAAAATTCCTGATGAATGATGTGTTTTTTATATCCCCTGGACACTCTATTCTGATAGAATTTTAGGTGATTGAGCACTCTGATACGCTTTTCATCTAATAGTTCCAACTCTGCCAGTCAAGCAACTCTGTAGTCCTCATCTTTATCAAGATAGTCCCTGAGAGATATTCTTAGGGAAGGAAGCTCCTCTTTTAGAGGTATGATGGCTTCAAAGTGCCATAGACAAGTGAATATGGGGTCGCACCAGTAGGAGTGCGGATGGAGGTTCGATAGGCCCAAAGGGTGGGATGTACTTGTAAGTGCTATTTACGGTCAGTCTTCTGTGACAATTTTCTCCATAATATGTACAAGGGTTTTATTAGTAGCCTCTTCTTGTCCATTACCTTGGGGGTAATAGGGGGTAGACCACTTGAGTTGAATATGGAAATGTTGACACAATGTCTTAACTATTTTATTTTTGAAGGACTTACCATTATCTGTGACAATGGTAGAGGGGATACCATAATAACATATGAGATGGTTCATAATGAATTTAGAAATTTGCACATTGGTGATGTAAGTAAGAGGCACAACCTCTACCCATTTGGTAAAATACTTGGTGGCAATGATGATGTGGGTGTGGCCATCTGAAGAAGAAGGATGGAGCTTCCCTATGAGATCTAGACCCCATTTAGAAAATGGCCAAGGTGTTGCGATAGGATGCAAAGCTTGGGCTGGCACATGTATTAAGTTTCCATACTTCTGACATAGTTCACATTTCTTTACAAAATTGCAGCAGTCTAATTCCATGGTAGGCCAATAATAGCCTACTCTTAATAGTTTTTAGCTAAGACCATGCCGCTAGTGTGTGCTCCACAAATACCACCATGTACTTCCTTAATAGTGTGGATTGAGTCAGTAACATCCAAACAATGAAGAATATTCCCATCATAGCCACAATGATAAAGGGTGCCTCCTAGGAGGGTATAACAGGATATACGGCGGATAAGGGCTTTCTTTTCATAATGGGTGATGTCTAGTGGAAAAGTGCCATCTTGTAGGTATCGAAAGATAGGGTCATACCGGGGGATAATGGACCAACAACTTCACATGCCAAACATGACTCTAGCATATCATATGCGGGCACTTGTAAATTATCTACAAAGAAAGGCATATTACTTTCCTGAGGTGGAATGTGTAAAAAAAGACCTAATTATAGCCATAACATCTGCAAATCTATTATGCGACCTTGGGTTTTGCTTGAATATGATGCGTGTCAAGTACTCCGTCAAATTTTCAACCATTTTATTATATGAAATGAGCTTCTCATATTTAACTTTATACTCATCATTAACTTGTTTAATGATAAGTGAGAGTCTCAATGACTCATAGCTATCGGATATCGCAAGTAATAGCTAGCTTTAGGCTACCGATGAGTACCTCATACTCTACAATGTTATTAGTGCACATAAATCCCAACCGGAATGCTCTTGGTATGACCTACCTTGTGGGAGTGATGAGCACCACTCGTGCTCGGATCTGTGAAAGATAAAGATCCATCAAAATGGATCTGCCATTCTACGAGACTCTTGATGTACATCATAGACGTGTTTAGAAGATCCAGGAACAAAGGTTCCATCCACAGGAGAGGCATTTCTACTAATTTATTAACAAATACCTGTCCTTTCAAGGATTTATGATTCACGAAATCAATATAAAATTCACTCAAGAGAATGATCCAATTAGCCATTCAGCTTGTGAGGGTGACTTTGGATAAATGGTACTTAAGAGGGTCAACTTTGGATATGAGTTTAGTTTTATTGTTTAGGAGATAATGACAAATATTTTGGAAGGTAAAGACAACTGTCAAGCAAGGCCTTTTCAATCTACGGGTAATTCAACTCGTAAGCAATCAAAGTGTGACTAAGATAGTAAACTACCCTTTCTTTATGGTCTAGGTCATATTGGGCAAGCAGTGCACCAATAGCAAACTAGGTAGTGGAAATGTACAAGAGGAGAGGTTCACCTAGGGTAGGCGACATGAGTACAGGTGGGTTGACCAAGTACTATTTTAGTAGTGCAAAGGCCTTTTGGAAATCTGGTCCCCAGTTGAATGCAACATCCTTCTTTAGTAAATGGGTAAAGGGGTGGCACTTATCTGTAAGTTGTGAAATAAAGCGATGGATTGCCTAAATTTTCCCTTGTAGACTCCTCAGTTGTTTGAGAGTGGTAGGTGGTGGCATTTCTGTGATAGTCGTAACCTTTGCAGGGTCCACTTCTATCCCTCTTTGTGAAACAATGAACCCTAGGAGATTTCTGATAAAACACCAAAGACACATTTCTTGGGGTTCAAGTGAACCTTATAATCCTAGAGATGCTGAAAAATACGTCTCAACACTTCAGGGTGCTCTCCTCTACTCTTGGATTTAGCTAGGATGTCATCAACATAATCTTCCATGATGTCATTCATCATATCATGGAAGATAACATAGTCATGGCCCACTGATAAGTAGCCCCGAATTCTTGAGTCTAAAAGGCATGACCTTGTAGCAAAAGGTCCCCAAGGGGTAATGAAGGCTATTTTATGTTGATCTTCATTTTTGCAATCAGATCGATTATAATATGAAAAACCATCCATTAAAGATAACATTTCATAACCAACAGTGGAATCAACTATCATGTCAATGTTAGGAAAAGGGAAGTCATCCTTAGGGCATGCTTTATTGATGTTGATGAGATCGGTGAAAATTATTATGCTTGTGAGGCTTCTTCCGTACAGGGGACTATGTTAGAGACCCACTCTGAATATTCAATGGGTTTAATGAAATCAACAACTAACAATTTTTCCAATTCTTCTTTTTCAAGGAGCACCACCTCAGGGTGCATCTTTCTCAACTTTTGCTTGATGGGTTTGGCATCTGGGTTCACAAGGATGTTGTACAACACTAACTCTGGGTCCAAACTAGGCATATCTGCATATGTCCATGCAAATATATCCACGTATTATCTTAAGATCTATACAAAGACCTTTTGTTCTGAGTTGAGAGTGAAGCTCTCAACTTTATTATTCTAGGTTTCTCTTTTGAGCCAATGTTGACATTAATTGTTTCCTCCACAAGCATCTTCCATCCATTTAGGATCGGGGGGGAAGAGTAAGATCAATTTCATGTGGTAGCTCATCATCATCTTTAAATGGATAAACCAATTCATCCTTAGACTCTTGGTTTTTTATCTACGAGTGTTTCAAAGAGTTTGTCCTTTGTGAGACTTTGTTTATCTCTTCGTAAGGTTTCTCTAAAGTGTTTGTACTCTTGTTTACCACCTTCTTATTCAAACATCCACACATCTCTGCCTCTTCTCCAAAGTATGCATAGGTGTCTAGTTGAATTGAAAATCCTTTCTTATGATCCCAGTGGAATAAAATCCCCGAGTCCCATGAACTCTACAAATGCCTCATCATTTTCAAAGAAATCTAGTGGCACGTGAAGTTGTTGATCCCAATCTATAAGTTCAGGATACACAAGGGATATTTGATAATTGGTTAGGGGTTGGATTCTAGATAAGGCAAGGAAAACTAAATCTAGGAATAATTTAGTTGAAGCAAGATCCTCGAAGAGGCTACATCTGGGAATCGCATCACTATCGAAATGAGACGAAACATCCTCATATTCGGAAGAGGTGGCGTCAAGCTCGAGGGTAGAGTGTTATGAGGCCTTATCCCAAGCCATGCTTATCGACTTGAAAGCAGGGGGATCGGAATAGGATCTAGCTGGCCTTGTGCATTGATTCCACATCTAAACCCACTTGTAACCCATGAAAAACATCATGCGGTGACATTTGATATATTGGGGTTCTTGATGGCATGAAGCCATGGTACCTTCTGACACTCTACTAGTAGGATCTTCTAACATCTTCTCCTCAGATAGGAGACCACTATGGACAAACGTTTCCAATGGTTTGGACACTTTGCCCGAGTGCTCTTGAACTAAAAATAAGGTGTGGTGCCCATATAATTTTTTTAATTAATTAATTAAAGTAAATTAGTAAAAAGGGGGAAATTATGTGTTTGGTGGTGTGGGGTAGTGAGTGCGTGGGCTGATTGCGTGTGGAAAGATCCATCAATTTGGTAAGGAGCGACTCATCAAAAGGCATTTAAATCGGTCATTATCCTTACATAATAATTCAACCACCTTATTTAAGATCCAATGTGTAAAAACTCAAGATCACATTGTAAATTTAGATTTGTTTGGATAGTTGTAGCGAAAAAATTTAATGCCCCGATAGATATGTCTACAAAAATGTGGGTGCATGCGTGAGGCATGGGAACCGCTTCTAAGTGCTAGTTTGGTGTTGGTCGCATGATTGTTTTGGGTCGGGTCTCTTAGAAAACTAGGTTTGGTATAACAAGGATTTGAAAATTTCAAGCACATGCACTCATAGGTGTAGAGCCTCCCGCCCTTGATGCATTCTCCCATCTTGTGTCAAAATGCTACCACCGAACATGGTATATGTGTTCAACAAGCATATGATGGAGGAATTTGGTCATTTGTGTGGTTATAAATTGATTTGGTAGTCATGGATGCAAAACATGGCTGCATATACATATGTGAAATGTTTGATAGAGTTCTCGAGAGAGGAACTTATTCTCTCATACGATGATCCATGCAATGAGACATTCTTCCTCTCTAGTTTCTTCTTATTCTCTTGACATAAATCCTTGAGAATAACAAATAATGGTCTTTATATCATCCTCGATGACTATTTCCTATCTCTCAAGGCATTTATCTCCTTATTGTTTCTTGTTTATCTATCTTCTTCTTTTCAAAATTAGATCTATAGGCCAATTTACCTTGTTTCTCAACCTCCAACCATATCTTTGGTTCTCTTCCTCTCTCCTCATCTTCTCTACCATCTTCTTAAACTATATAATCTCTTCTTCATATCAAACTCTCTCTTCTTTGTATCACCCTTCATCTTTGTGTAGCACTCCATCTCAGCTAAGCCCTTCAATCTCTTATATCTTATTTTCTCTAGAAATTCTATTTCACCTTACTTTTATCTCACCTTAGGTTCTATCCTCTACTTGGTATGTTGACACTCTTTCCAATTATATTCCATATTGGAGCTACTTCTTCTTGAATCTTTTCTCTCTCCTTCTCTTAGGAATTTTTTTTTACTATAAATTTCTTAATTCTCTTCTTCTTTCCAAGATTTCAAATTGCCTCTTCCTTCTTTCCTTAGGGATTCTTACCTTCACTCTTATTCCATAATGATATTACCATCTCTAATACTAATATGATAAGATATTTGGGAGGACTTGAAAATATCATACTAAATTATGTTTCTCAAGGAGTTCTTGACTTGTTTTCTAGGACTCTAATATCAATAAATGAATAGATTACTTGTTATAAAACTACACTTGGCCTTTTAAGACAATAATAAAAAAGAATACAACCCAACTTAAAACTATCAACACCTTTCATATATCTTATGGATCCACTAATCTTTAAATCTCTCGCCCTCTCAAAACAAAGTTTCATATGCCTATTAATGATTATGAGAACTAAGTTTTTCACATTAGACACATAAGAACCCTAATTTATGGCTTTAATCACAATTAGCATGATTAAGAGAACATATTCCACAGGATGACACAGACTTGAATACCTACCATTCAAATTTTGGATCACTAAACCCTAGGTGAGGGTTTCTTGATTATCACAGGACATGAGTGAACAACAATTTTTGTAAATAATTTTAAATAATATAAAACTTAATATTTTTTCACTTATTAACACCTTAAAGAACCTATCATAACCCTTAAAAACACATTTTGAACCCCATTATGTAATCCTACACATGTGAATGAAGAGAACTTAGAAGAAATGCAAGAAAAATAGTCTTTTACATGTTTGTATGTAAAAATGAGATATAGAAAATGTTAAAAAACAAAAATAACATGGGATCTAGATTAAAACTTCCTTTATAAAATTTATATTATTTATAAATTCCCTCTAATGCTTCATATGCACTAGAAATTTGGGATAAATTAATTTTCAGGCGATATACTGGAAATTATCACAACATTGATCGAGTTTTTAGAAAAATTTCTTAAATTTTGGCTTCAACCAATACCCTTCTCTTTTTACTCTTATCATACCTTCCTTATCACTCTCCTTAGAATTCCAATCCTTTCCTTTATTCCCCTTTCCAAAAATAAGTAGTTACATCTTCACCTTAGTCAAGTTTACCTTACTTAAAGGGGTTGTGTTTGAGTTTAGCTGACGTGTGGAACATATTATTTCACATTTTCTAACTCCCCATGGAGTTTCATGACCATTTCCTAATTCTTATGCAACTAACACCACCTTAGAACACTCAAATATTCAAATTTGGCATTTTAGAGGAAAATCCAAAATGAATAATTTACAAACAATTAAGAAGCACTATGGGTCATAACCCATTCTACTAGACCCTAATCACTCGACACTTACAAAAACCAAAATCACTCTACTTTACCATGATGCTCCTACATCATTTAAGTTGAGTGGTATTCAAATTCTATCACTTTAGATAGAGACGTCAAAGGTTTTAGCGAATTCTAGAGGACCTTATGGAAAAATTTAGGCACTAAGTTACCGTTCAAAGACTTTATATCATCCTCAAATTGATGGGAAAATAGAATTTATTCACATGAGCTTTGGAATTTTATTAAGGTGTATCATTGTTGAGAAAATCAAACATTGGGACTTGGATATACCACAAGCATCATTTACCTACTGATAGCTCGGCAAATAGATCGATGGGTAAGTCGTCATTTCCAATTATTTATGGAAGAATGCCTAATGGTGTTTTGGATTTGGTACAACTACCTATTTCAGAAATGGTGAGTGATGGTGAAGAATTATTTGCAAAGAATATTCAAGAGGTGTAGGAAATGATAAGGAATAATTAACATGACAGATAGCAAAAATATAAGATGATAACAAATATCACGAATGAAAATCTATTCCTATAAGGAGATATGGTGATGGTTTATTTGAGGAAGGAGATATTTCCCAAAGGAACATACAACAATCTTAAATACAAGAAGATTGACCCTTGTAAGATTGTGAAGAAGATAAATGATAATGCATATGAGGTAAATTTTCCATACAATTTTGATATTTCTCTAGTATTTAATGTTTCATATTTGTATACATTTCATGGGGAGGAGGATGTAGAGGAATAAAAATTAGTGTATTAGAAGGAATATGTTCTAAGGAAGAAGAGGGAGAAGGTGGCATTGGTTCTTGATAAGAAAACAATCAACACAATCCAAGGCAATTTCAAAAAATATTTGGTATAATGGGAAGTTTTGCAGCATAAAGATAATACATGGATTTCAAAATGGAAGCTAAAGAAATGAGATACAAACAAGCTATAGTAATCCAATCATAGGAGCTTGCAGGAGATGAGTTCTTTTCAACTAGAGGAGAATGATGCAGATTTGATGGCCCATCTTGTGGAGGGAAAAAAAATTTAATCCGAGAACTGAAATCAATCCATTTTTACGGAAATATCTCAAAAATATATACACCATGGTAAGTTATACTATCCATATATGGTGCATTTTACAATTTTGGAGTTTGAAATCATCCATCTAGGGCCTGAAAATTAGGTTTGAATTTTTTTAGTTTTTTTAAATTCAAAATTCCATATATTTGTAATCAGTGAGTAAACCGGAGTTCTGACTCAATAAATAATTTATATTAGGCACGTGTATAATGTATGCAAATTCGTAGGATCTAGAAACTTAAAATATAAAACTTACAAAAAATAGTTATTACTATAATTATTTTCACATGCATTTTCTCTCAATAAAAATCCATTAATATACTAAATGAAGTGAATTCATCCACATCTATAGTGTTCATCAAGTTTATTCTTGGGAACCACCATTGCAAATCAAAAAAGTCACCAATAAATTAAATGAGAAGCATTTAATACCAACCATGTACAAAATACGATAAATTATTTTAGAAAGAGGAAAGGAAAATTTATCAACACAACCCAGCAAGTGCAATCTCAAATTGTCACTACAAACAAGTTTTAAATTTATTCAAAGGATGATGTGTACCATGGGGAATCCACTACTAACATTACGAACCCAAAAAACAACCCACCAATTAAATATAAATCTACAAACAACCCACAAAGGCCAATACTAAATTTTCATGTTGTCATATACATGACATGAACATTGTTTTTGTACTGAGGTTCTATATATGGGTGAAGGATGGGTTTTTCTAAGTTGGGATTGAACTATGGTTGTATGGATATCTCCTTAAGTTAATGTCAATCCAATGGAAGATTATTGTGATTGACTATCTATTTAGTATTTTATATTTTACAAAACAATATGCACTAGAAACTAAGAATAGTCGATGGAATAGAAGAATATATCACATGAATAAAATACAAAAAAACACCAAATATCATTCTAGACAGAGATAACTAAAACTTGATTTAATAAGACTTTATACAAATTATTTTATAAGCTATATAAATTAATGATTTATATATTTGGTTATTTTACTAAACTACATTTGGTATTAGAGTATTTAGTTAGTTACGACACCCTAAGATCATCTAAAATATTACAAGTTCGTGAAAATATCCTACACCTATATTGATTAACTCACTTCCCAATGTCCCACTTAGAGAAATTGATCCTCCACCTCTCCGGTTCATAGCTTTGGTATAATAAAACCATTTACCATCAAAAATTTTAAGCCCACATGGGTGGCATAGTGGCTTGAGTCTTTGGTTTTCTCCCCAAGGTCTTGGGTTCGACTCGGTGCCCGGATTTAAGCGATGTGTGTCATCTTGTGGGCATGAACGTGTATCCCAGGAACTATTCTCACCCCTTCCTATCCCCAACTTAGCAACAAAAATGAAGTCCAAGGTAAGGTGGGTCTTGTCATTGGGTGGGATGCAGGACACCCCTAGGTTAGACATAATTTAAAAGTAACAAAGATCAAAAAAGTAACAGAGATTAAAAGAATTTAAAAATTTGTTAATGCGACCTTTATAGTGTCTTAACAATAATTGATGCAACTATTAGTTTTACATATTAATGTCCACTATAAATTAAAGATGGTAGATAGGATGAGAAGAATATACTAGCAATTGTACCATGGGGGTGCAATGTGTACGCCAATAGTTAGTGAATAGTTATGCATTTAGTCAACAACGATAGGGAGCAAATGAGGTTAAGAATTAAGCAATGTGAGTAAAGTAATGATTTTCTAAGAAATTGAATCTATTATTAAACGATTCAGAGCAAGAAATATCAACTTTTCATATAATAAAAGTAAATGTGGTTGATTTTTTATTTCACCTATACAAAGAGGAAATAGACCAAATATGAGTAGTAATTTAATATATTGGTTATGCAAGGAAGTGAAATATAGTTGTGAGGACATGAAAGATGCACTCAAAAAATAAATTTATGTTATAGAGCTAATTCACCAAAAAGCTACAACTCGTATTATTTTCTAATATTGTTCATTTTATTGCAAGTATTTAATCAAGTAGAATTGAATATACAATGTTAAAATAAACTGCAAATATGCTAAAAACTTAAAACAATCAAAAAATTACCTTTTGGAAAATAACCTAAAGAGAAATGGAAAATAATGAATAAGTTTACTATTGAGGCTTGTGAATATAGTGTAAGATTGATGCAGGAGCATCATCAAAAAGTTACCAAAATTGCAAGACTCTCATTTTCATGGTCATGGTGAGTATGTTGGGAGGTTTAGGGAAAGTTCAAAGTTTGAAAATTCAAAATCTTAGTTTTCCCTCCATGACACAAATTCAAATTGTAAAAGTGAGGTATAACTTTATGAGCATTGTAAAGGAGTGTCTTGGTAGATTTAGAATGGAAAAAATATGTATAGTCATGTAAAGTGAGTTCTAGAAGTGTATGAGTCAGTGGAGTGTCAAAAGGATGTAATATGTTTATTATGACTATGTTAGAGTATATGATGAGTCTTGAGAGTTATGAAGTTAGTTAGGGTTATGAGGTCATGGGTGAATGAGTTAAAAAGGAGATGGAATTCAAAGAAATGGAGTTAGTTATCCTCCTGGTGAAGGAAAAGGGTGAATGAGGGAGCCTTCCTCGTTGTATGAGAAGATAAGTGAAGAATGAAAGCAGGATTTTGTATTGAATTACAATTAAAAATATATAGAGTGCTCGGTTCCACATTGTTATCTTGTCTTGTTAAGATTGGTTTTGGTTTTTTTATCAAGAGTTTGTGATATTCCTCTATTTTGGCATTGAAAAGTGTGGCATGGATCCTTTCAAAGGATTATCATAGGGTTTAAGTTGTTAAAGTACCTTGATTTATGATATGACTAACTCATACATGGTTGTTTCAATGGAGGGACTATGTTTTGTAAGGAATATTGATACTTGATAGATTATAAACTTTTTTAAGGTGCATTTCATTCTAATCACTTGGAAAGTGGATTGTTAAGTCATCTTGCAAGTTGAAAAGATGAAATTACCCACGATATTTATAATGCAAGCAAAAATTTTAAAAGGAGGTTGGACTGTGTTGATCACGTGATTAAGAATAACTCATAAGTTTGAGATAAGATGCATGTTCAAGGGTTATCATAAGAAGAGGATATTTGATCAAGAAGCTAAGCATTGGAAGGAAAAGACAATTAGTTCATGCATGTCTTGACTAATGAAGGTAGTGTTACGTGTTGATTATATAGTTTGCACATAAAGAATTAGGTAAATTTTACATGTTAAGGTTATCCTAGCCACCACAGGTAAGTGCTTCATGTGTCTAATGATGAAACAACTCTATAGTGAAATATTTGAGACTTGAAATGGTGAATTTTACATTGTAAGGCAATTTATTGCTTCACGGATTGTATTAGGGTGTAACAAATGTTTTTACACAAAAATATCCTTTTGTTCTTTGCTTTCCAACACATGAAATACTCTAATAAGGATCCTGGGGATCATTAAGATCTGTTTGTAAATGTTTGGCATAGTATAAATCCCTAATTTCTCTTTATTGCATGACGATTAGCCATTTAATGAACTATGACAGGGTATTATGTTAGGGTTTTGAGGAAATTGTGGTTTGAGGCCCCTCGACTTTGAATTTAGATCTAAAAATTGAAAGGAGCCATGTTAGGGAATTCTACTAAATGAATTCAAAAGAATTTTTATTTTCATTGGCTCAAATTGAAGAAATCTTTACCGATTCACATTAGGTCTATAAACTTCTTGTAGACCTAAATTAGAAGGTCGATTACAAAAGGGGCAATTGTGTATTCAATCAAGATTTGAAACTTCATAAGAATTTAAAAGAGGGAAATGGGTTTCATAATGTGTAATTTTTTTTTGGATAACCCCATGTAAGGAAAATTAAGTTTCAAATTATCTTCAGAATGGGCTAGTGGGAGTAAAATGCACTAGAAAACAAAAAGTTAATTTGTGAAAGGAGAATAAGGGATGGATACCTGAATTTTTATACACCATCACCATCCAAAAGGGTGTCTAAATGTGTCTTCACCCTCTTTTGTGGTACCGAGTTAACTCTAACCCTAGTTTATGCAAGAATATGGTCTTAAGGGCATTGTAAAGATAGTTTTGAGGACATTTGGAGAAGCTAATGAAATGTTCTTATTGTTCTATCTCTTTGATGAGTGATGTAATGATGGGTTGAGCATGAAAAAAAAGGGTATAAGTAGGAAAAGACATATGTAAGACTAAAATTTAATATTTTTTCTTGTTAGGTCCAAGACTTCAAGAAGGCTAATAAAGGTAAAAAAAGAAGAATGGTGAGTGCATTGACATTTTTATGAAACTTGGTCAACTAAATTAGATGAATTGGCATGTTTTGAAGGAGGGAAGCTATGTATGTTGTGTGAAGAGCAAGGGTTTATTTGGAAGAACAAATTTTGCAAATTCTAGTCATTCTAGGTTCCTAGAACAAGACCTTCAAAACAAGGGTAGAGGATGAATGATTAAAATTGCTTGATTTTGAATGAGTGAATGCTTGCAAATGTAATAGAGTTATGCATCAAAGATGTAATTTTATGGCATTCTTCAACCGAGCTATCTCTTCCTGAATAGCATAGGCTCGTTCCAACACTTGAGGAGCTCAGAAGCCGCAAAAACGCAGCTAAAAATGTTGAAGTTTTAAAACCAAATAATCCATATTGCTTCATTTTTGTTTTAAAAATAAAAAAGGGGAACCCAATTACATAAGATATTGGAAAATAAGGCAGACCTTTGCCTTCGTTGAATAATTGTATCGTATTCTGATTTCAACTTCCGTTAGCACTGTGAAGTGCTCAAAAGTAAATTTGTTGCCACATATTTGAAGAGTTAGCTCCCTGCCACGTGTAAATAATTTGATGTTAAATCCGAGTTTTATGTACACATGTCAGACAAATGGATCAATTGCAAGTGTAGAAAGGGAAACATAAATTGTTTGTGAATTGACAGAAGCAGGAGACTATCAAAAATATCATTTCGCTTAGTGAACTGTCAAACTTCAAAATCAAGCTACACCAAAGTTTGGAACCTCAAATTATTTTATCTTTATAAGTTTTTGAATGTGCTTAGTGGCTCGCTCACTATGATCTGTTTTTTTATCTTATAATAGAAGGGCAAGGTATAATGAATCAACTACATTGAACACAAATAGTCAACTTTATGCAATATCAAAGGTTTATATGTTATAATCAGCAAGTATTTGAGCATGATTTCTTAAATACATGGAATAAGACAAAGTAGTGTTCTTGCGGAAAACAAAGTGTTTAGTTTTTTTTTTTTCTTTTTTATGTGTAACTAAGCTATGTTGGTGACTCAAAGGAACACTCCATAAATTTTCGAAGGAATGTTATATGAGTTCACATCTAACAGTTGAAGCATGGTCCTTTACTCTAAAATACCTAGCAACAAAATTACTTTGTAAAACCAATGTAATTCTTTTTGTTGTTGTCGACTAAGCGCTCCTCCTACTACTATGTGAAACACAGAAATAGCAAAACCTTTTTAGCAACGGCCACATGTGCAAGTATAGATATTTTGATGTAACATATAAAATACATAAAAACCATGAATGCCTACAATAATCTCTCTGATGCATTAATAAAAGAGTGGATTACTCTTGAGCCTACATATATTAAAATACACTGAGTTAATAGATTTTTAATTATAAGGGTGTGTGTCAGATTGAGTTTTTCTTGAGTTCTTGGCATTGAAAATCCTATTATTATATCTTATGATATTCAAACATTCATATTGGAGACCATATACATAACAACTATTATAATTAATGAAGACATTCCATTCATGTAGTATTTTGCTTTTAGGATGTGACGATAATTTTGTAGGAATTCCCATATATAATAGTTTTGTTATTTTCAATTTACTTCTGATTCATACTTAAAAAGTTATTGATAAAGACTGATTTTGTACGAGATGACATCCATATTCACATAAAATCATGAAATCTAAGGGTAGTCATGAAATCTTACAGATCTAGTTTCAATAAATGAGCCAAATCTGCTTTCCTGGGCAGTGACTCAGCCCAAACACTTCTTCTTGAAAAGGAATGACCTTGTTCCATGTTCTGAGTTTACAATGGATAAGTCATCCAGCAATGAATCAGAGCATTTTATTAAGAAAATCCTTCGTGTGTACGGATTATAATATACAACACAATAATTAATTAAACAATTACAAAAGTTGTGAATTATTCATGATGAACAAGAACATGAAAACCTCTAGAAATCAAAATTGTTAAACCTGATAATTCAAGGCAAATCAATAATTTTCAAAGTAAATGGAATTCGAAATGGCCGGTCACAATATGAGGAAAATCAATACGGATAATAGCCTTCTCTATTTTCACCTTCGTAATGGTCTACATAATTTGAATGCTTGGAAACTAACGCACTCAACATGTATTTAATTCTGAAACTAGAGTGAATTGTTTCAAATTTTCGGCTGTTTGAGGAATCATTTTCTTTCAATATGTATCGATCATGACAACCATTGGCATGTTGGTAAAATATAGCCCAAAGATGTGCATCTTATCCACCATGTATAAATATATATTTGAACATTAAACCAAAATTTAGTAAGCGCATCCCCATAATTATATGTAGTGAAATATGGATCAAATATGATTCAGAACCTTTAACCACCTTTACCTCAATTAAAAATCATGAAACTGAAATATTTAACCTGGAGAATAGTGAATACCCATAATCAGATTTGATATTCTTGTGGTTATTTTTATTAATCAATATTCTTTAATAAATACAACTTCTATGCATAAAAGACAAGTATCCAAACCTACGACCCTCCCATGCTCATCATGTAAACCGAGTTAATAAAACTATCTAGTAGGATCGAAACACAAATGAGCAATAAAAGCGAGAATTACAACAGAAATAAAAGAAGCATGCAATCACAAGATAAACCTAAGATTTAACATGGTTCATGCAATTTGGGCTACATCCACCAGAAACAAGTCATACTTCTCATTTATTCGAGTCATGAGGAATCCAATACAATTCTCTCTCTCTTTTTATACTACAAAGAGTAAATCCATGCACATATATATAACTTGTGCACCTCTTTGTAAAAATTTCTTTCAACTACAAGCAACCTAAATATAGCATGCTTATAAATAAGACATGCATATAAATAAGATAAACATAAAAATAACAACTCTCATCTATTAATAAGACAATGTTATTTTTATCCATGGCCATGTATTCCTCCCAAAATCAAGGAAAAAAGCAAACTGTCACTTTAACTTGCATTTAGGCTCCACAACTTTAACAATCTCCCACTTGGAGACTGATTGTTGCAACCCACTATTACAGCTCATCCTCGGACTCTTCTCTGACTTGTTTCTCTTCTTCAAGATCAATCTTGAAGACCTACCAAATTCGAACAACCTTCCGACTTCTCTTTTGTCACCACCTTTGTCAACATATCGGCGGGATTCTGACTTGTATGGATCTTCTCCAACTTCAGTTGTCCATCCTCCAAAACTAATCTAATGAAGTGATACCTGAGTTGTATATGTTTGGTTCTTGAATGGAATGTTGAGTTCTTTGCAAGATGAATTACACTTTGGCTATCATTGAATAAATTGTAATCCTCCTGATTCTTTCATAATTCTTCCATGAACCGTTGCATCCATATCATATCCTTGTTTGCTTCTGTAGCAGCAACATACTCTGCCTCTATAGTAGACAAGGCAACAATCTTCTATAGTTTATAAATCTAACTAACTGTTGTGCCACCAATAATGAATACATAACCTGTGGTGCTCCTCCTACCATCCAAATATCCACCATGTCTACATCAACATATCCATGTAAGGAAACCTCTGACCCTCCATAGCACAATTGTCTACTACTGGTCCCTCTCAAGTATCTGAGAATCCACTAGATTGCATTCTAGTGCTCCTTTCCTAGATTACTCATGTATCTGCTAACGACTCCCACTGCATGGGCAATGTCTGGTCTTGTGCATACCATAGCATACATCAAACTTCTAAGAGTTGAAGCATGTGGAACTCTGGACATATATTCACTCTCTTCTTGTGTTTTAGGACATTGGTCTTTACTCAACTTGAAGTTCCCTACCAATGGTGTACTTACTGGTTTTGCATCCTGCATCCTAAACCTTTCCAACACCTTGTTCACATACTCTTCTTGAGACAAAGTCAATATTCTACTCTTTTGTCTCTATTGATTCTCATGCCAAGAATTTTCTTTGTTGCACCTAAATCCTTCATGGAAAATGCATTGGCTAACTGTCTCTTTAGCTTATTTATATCCTACATGTTTTACCCTACCACAAGCATGTCATCCACATACAAAAACAACATAATATAGGTGTCATTATCTAGTCTTTTAAAATAAATGTAGTGATCAAAATGACATCTAGAGTAACCTTGTTCTATCATGAACTGTCAAATTGTAAATACCATTGTCTTGGAGCTTTTTAAGGTCATACAAGCTCTTTTTCAATCTACATGCCAATTTCTCATTCCCTCGACTTCATATCCTTACATCTACTCCATATAAATTTCTTCCTCCAAATCACCATGAAGAAAAGAATTTTTACATCTAATTGTTCAAGATGCAAATCTTCCACAGCTACCAAACTTAAAACAATTCTAATGGAAGTCATTTTAACAATAGGAGAGAAAATTTCAAAAATTCTATACATTTTTCCTATACAAATCCCTTCACAATGAGTCTTACCTTGTACCTATTTTTGTCACCTTCTTCTTCCTTCAACCTATAAACCCACTTGTTCTACAATGCACTCTTTCCTCCAGGAAACTAAACCAAATCCCAAGTTTGGTTGTTTTCCAAGGAGTCCATCTCCTCATCCATGTCATGCTCCCACTTTTTCTGTGTTTCTACCTACTTTGCTTCTTCACAACTTTTTGGTTCTCCACCATCCATAAAATAAATAATAGTAAATCTCATACGAAGATAATCTTCCAGGAGGTCTACTTACCCTAGTAGAACATCTCACAATATTTTTAGGAGTTTGACGGTGTTGTTGCTCTTGATTATTTTGATCTACATAATCAACATCGATGTGTCGTGGATTGATTCCAACTTTTTGATTTTCCAACCCTTTGAGCATTTCTCTATCTTTTATCTCATCAAGTGCTACATACTCAGACTTTTCCATCTTTTTATCTTGTAGTTGTTCCATGTACATAACCCTTTCATTGAAAATAACATCCCTACTCCTAATGATTTTATTCTCATCCAAACTCCACAACCGGAATCCAAAATCATCAGTGCCATACCCAATGAAATTACATTTCTTTGACTTATCTTCTAGCTTGGTCATATTCTCTTTATCAATGTGTGTAAATGTTTCACAACCAAAAAAATTCAAAAAGAATAGTTTACCTTCTTACCGGTCCAAGCCTCCTCTAGTACTCCACCTTCAAAATCACTTGAAGGTCCTTTGTTTATCAAGTAAACAACAATATCTACAACATCCGCCCAAAACTGTAAGGGAAATCCAACATACAATCTCATGCTCCTTGCACACTCCATGATATTCTTATTCATCCTTTCTGACACACCATTCTGTTGTGGTGTTCTTGGAACCATCTTCACCCTACATATTCCATTATGTGAGAAATAATTATTAAATTCATTGTTACAGTACTCTCCACCATTATCTAATCTAAGACACTTCAACTTCAAACCTATTTCATTCTTAACCAAATCTTTCCACTTCTTGAAAATATTAAATACATCATATTTCTTCTTTATACAGTAAACCCAAACCTTCCTAGTAGCATCATCAATAAAAGTAACATAATACTATGAACCACCAAGAGAAGATACCTGAGCTGGCCCCCACACATCTGTATGAACAATCTCTAACTTGTGTTCCTTCTTGGTTGATCCAACCCTAAGAAATCTCACACACTTTTGTTTCCCATACACACAATGCTCACAAAAGTCCAGGTCTATGTTTTTCAAATCTAACAACTTTCCCTGTGAATGTAAAATCTTCATCCCCTTCTCACTCATATGGCCAATTTTGTGATGTCATAGAGTTGTGTCTATACCTATAGTAGCTAAAATAGAAGAGGGATCAAGTACTAATGAGTGGATAAATACAAAGTACCTACTTTCTTACCTCTTGCAACCACAAGATCACCCTTGGTAACTTTCCAAGAATCTATTGTAAATATAACCATACAACCCTCATCTCCTAATTTCCCTATAGAAATTAGATTCCTCCTTAGGCTAGGAACATGCCTAACATTCTTCAACACCCAAGTGTTACCATTTTGCAATTTAACTTGAACATTTCCTTTTCCAACAATGTTACATGGCTCATCATCACCAAGATATACTTGCCCAAAATTCCCTTGAACATAATCTTGAAAATACTATCTATGAGGAGTTACATGAAATGAAGCACCAAAATATAAAACCCAAGATTTTGATTTACTATCTAGAGAAAGAATAATAACATCTTATAACACAAAGCACCTCCTATGTTTACCTCTTTATTCCCTTCTTGTTTATCTTTCCCGATTTTAAATACCAACGATAATTCTTTCCATGTCATATTTTTCACAATTCCATCATACCATCCTACTTCGAGGATCTTCCCTTTTAGACCTTCCATGGTGTCCATGACCTTTTTCTATTTCTTTCTGTCTTCCCTCATTCTCTACACTCAAATAACTACCAAATGACTCACTTATGATTTTTCTTCTCATCTCTTCACTAAGAATCACATCAATAACATCATCAAACTTTAAATTATTTGAACCAGTAAAGAAAATTACTCACAGCCATAACCAAAGTATTCCAACTTTCAAGCAATGAGCACAAAATCAAAAGAGCCCTAACTTCATCATCAAAACTTACTCCTATAGATCTTAATTTATTAGTAACCATGTTGAATTCATTCAAATGATCATTTACTAAATCACCTTCTGACATCTTCATATTAAACAAACTTTTCATGAGAAATACCTTATTGGAGGCTGAGGGTTTTTCATACAATTTACCCAATTTTTCCATTAGATCTACCATTGTATTTTCCTTAGAAATATTGAAAGCTACCATTGTTACGTGAGAAAACAATTGTATGGTTCCCAATGCCTTCAATCAAGAACATCTCATTCTTCATCTTTCATATTTGTGACTTCAAAGCTTTCCCTTTCAATGGTAGATAAAGATCCTTCTAATATAGGTAGTCCTCCACTTGCATCTTCTCGTATCTGAAAGTTCTTTCCATTAAACTTCTCAACCATAAACTTGCTATATTCTACCATTACTCCCACTCAAACAAGAAACCCTCATGTGAGCTTTTTTAAAACAAAATCCTTCTCTGATACCAGTTATTAGGATCGAAACAAAGATGAGAAATAAAATGGAATTAAAACATAAATAAAATAAGCATGAAATCACAAGATAAACCCAAGATTTAACGTGGTTCACCCAATTTGGGCTACATCCACCAGAAATAAGCTAGACTTCTCCTTTATTCAATCTTGAGGAATACAATACAATTCTCTCTTTTTCATACTACAAAGAGTAAATCCATGCACATATATATAACTTGTGCACCTCTTTGTAAAAATTTTCTTCAACCACAAGCAACCTAAATATAGCATGCTTATAAATAAGACATGCATATAAATAAGATAAACATAAAAATAAAAATCTCGTCTATTAATAAGACAATGCTATTTTTATCCATGGCCATGCATTCCTCCCAAAATTAAGGAAAAAGCAAACTACCACTTTAACTTGCATTCAGGCTCCACAACTTTAAATTGCCACTATTAATAAAAAAATAGCCCACCCTTTAACGTTAAAAAGATGACGACATGGATACATTTTGTTCGAGAGGGGGTAAATGCCTAGGCAAACTAGGCAACTTCCTAGTGCACCAACATTTAGGGGGCGCTAATTTATTTTATTTTACTATGGTTTTTATGAATATTAAATTAATTTATTAACAATATATGCTAGTAGTAGTTAGTGGCTAACCTTACATACAAATTCAATTCATTTCATTCAAAAATAAATAAATTTACATAATTCTATTAAGATTATGATATTTAAGAGGCCTCAAATATGCAAGTGCCTTTGTTGTAGGGTTCTTAAATTTAATTCATATTCATATATCTTTCATACTTTATATTATTTTGAAGTCTTGGAAGTTTTTTGGGAGGAGAGATTAAGAAAGGTGAATATGTAAAAGCTCAAGGGAAAAAATGGTTAGGAAATAAATGAAAAAGGATGATTGTGATAAACTCTATGAAAAAGAGGATTGTGATAAACTCTATGTTAGAGAATTAATTAGGATTTTATATAGTAGTAGCTACACACAAATTTATTATCAAGTTTTTCTTGGATGATAGAGGCATAACATATCAAGTAATATGATATGTGGTTACGGCTATTATTTTATCTAGTATAATTTGTTTTAATTTATAGAAGGTTTTAACTCTAGTATTTCCTAAGGCATTCATAACCCTTAATCCATCCACGAACGTTCTCATGCTTCAATAACCCATTTGGAGCATCTCCTTTAACTCTGATATCGGCCAAAGAAAACATTTAAAACACCATAGATCCTGCAAACCATTGTATTCACGTGGCTAAGTTTTTTCCCTTCCCTAACTAGGGCTGCATTTTTCCATGCTTGAGATGCCATGTATTTCATCCATCACATGACACTCCACACCCAATAAATGTTGGGAATCAATGTGTAACAATGCATTTAGTCAACCAACAATGTAACACCCACAATTTTGACACACAAATACAACAGGATAAAAAATATCGAGAATAATTTTGTTTCGACTTACATTACTTGATATCGACAACACAAGGGATTTCTTAGGACAACGCATATTGATAAGACGCGTTTGCACAAGCGTTATCCCGTATAGGTAACATGAAACACGCATGAAACACATTGAGGCACATTTCCCAAATGACAAGGCACAACATGATAATTCCACTACAAAGTATAAACTCCCATATAGGCACCATCCCTAACACAACACTTTCTTGGTTTGTACATTTATTACGAGTCATATTTTTTATTGAACTTACTTACTAGACAATCGCTTGTCATGGATTTGTTCATTCTTCATTATCTAGGCTACATTATTTTTAGCTTACTTAAATTTTTACTTGTAGTGGTTTTATCTAACTTTTCTCTTTTATCTTCTCAAAATATAATGATGTAGCCTGATTTTTGATAGGAACATATGAGCATACATGAAGCTACTAGTGTTTTTTCTAAGGATTTGTATTATAATTTGTATGTTGGTTTGGATTTATAATTTATCACGATTGCAACAAGGAAGGTGTTGATGGCAAATCACAAGCACCACGAATGTCTACAACTCGATGGGTTGAGACTATCAAAGTGCGATTACATAACATGGAGTTTTTCCCAAGTGTGGGACCTTGTGAATCGGGAAAGCTCTCTAGATGAAGGCGATCCCTATTCCTCTATTCAGATGCACACATAAAAATGTAGAGGGTTTACTCAAAAACCTAATCTAACTTACAAGGAGACAGGGTAAGAAGATGCATAAAAATAAACCTAAACTAACAAAGGTGATGCACCGAGGAATGAAGAACACTTGTCTTGCCAATAAACACAAACCATTAAAATGCAATGCAAGATCATGCATAGATAACCAAATTTGCAGTGAAAGATCAAGAGGATGCAAATGAACACAAAGAGGGTTGAGAATCATCCATAGACATGCATTATTTTCTCCAAAGATTGATACAATACACTACAAAATGCCAAGAGGCAAAGTTACATTACAATTTTAGATGGGAGGTTTGAACTCCAAAAATTCACCTGATAAAGAGAAGAAGGGAGGGGCAAAACAAGAATGTCTAACCTTTAGAAAGAAGCCCCTCCTTACAATTTATAGGAAGAATGAGAGATGGAAGAGAGAGGAATTCCAAATCTACCCCAACCACCTCCAAATTGTATTTAATTCATCTCATTATGGCAGTAGGTGAGAACCCTAGCAAACCCAAAAAATGGCGAACTATATTTTGCATTTTTGAAGAAATTTTCTCACCCAATTAAAGATATCCAATTGTAGTTGGGCAGAGGACCTTGTAAGATTTCTGAAAAGTCCAACCTTGCATGAATCCGAGCTCCCTGTGAAAAGTTATGGTCATTTGAATATCTGGGTCAGGGTTTACTTTCTGTCGGAGTTCGGGGTCAATGCTCAAAATGTTGTGCCTCCCGAAGGTGACCCTTGGTGCACCCATCCTCACGTCAACATACTTTTAATTGCACCATGGCGTTGAAAATGTGGTGTCGGCACCTTCTAACTCGAGCCATGGGCGCAACTTTTCCATATTGGCGCCTTTTTTCTAACTGCGCGCCATGGCGCAACCTTTTCCATGGCGACACCTTCTTATCTGTGCGGGGTGCAAATTTTCCATGGGGACACCTTCTTATCTCGTGCTGGGGTGTAACTTTTACCATGTTGGGTTTTCAATTTCTTTGATTTCCATTTTCTTTTTTGTCTATATTTACCCAGGGGAGATATATACTGATAGAAGGTTCACATAAAACAAAGGAAGTTCATTAGTTCAAGGGTAGATCTAGATGACGTGTTGTTTTCTAGGTGATTAGCATTTTATTTCTAATATTACTCTATTTTGTTTTTAATTTATTATAACTAACCATAAATCCCATCTATTTCACTTAAATTCTTAATCATAAATGTCCCAATGAGTATGATTTCACACGTGACCAATTTTGGATTCTTGAGAAATTAAGTATTAGATGCATGTTATAAGGAGGCATTAATTTATACGGTTTACACACATTACTAAGGTCACAACTATAGTGATTAAACACCCTTATCTCAAAAATCCATTATGTAAATCTAGGTAAATTGAATACTTCTTGTCAAGTGACACTCTTGTGTTGATAGGTGTTAAGGGATTCACACTCAATTTCTCATGTGTAGGTAACTAAAACATAGGATCCCCTCGAGATAATTTGCATTCATCTTAAAATAATATCACTTAGTTTTATTTAAATAGTGTAAGGAAATTAGTTGTGTAACCCATTTAATATTAAGGAACATATGCATGCTCGTGAGACTACTAGCTCTCATTATACGGAATTACCTCAAGAACATGATTACCTTGTTTCACATCATATATTAATTTCACAATGCGACAAGTGGGAGAAAAAGAGGGGGTAACTCTTCATTTAAAGATTAAGGTTCACATTAAATTTTATGCGCATGATGGATTTTGTTTCTCTCAACACGATGATTTAAACACGTTATAAGAAGATCTAATTTTACTTTTCTCCTAGCATACCATATCATGGTTACCCTTCCACAAAATAATCATAAATTAAAAATTTGTTAAGTTCTACAATGAACTCTTAACATTGTACCAAAGGCTCCCAAACGATAATCAAAATTAGGTGTCGAGTTCATTTAAAATCCCAGCTCTACTAAAGGTGACTTTAAATAGGAGTTTTACATTATGTTAAAGTTTGGTTTCCCTAGAGTACTACCTTAAGAAAACACATTCTCCTTTACAATGAACACGATTACCAATCCTAAGAGGGACCCCATACTCAAGTCAAATTTTAACCATGTCATTCCTAATTGTCATGCTCACAATAATGTCGCTAAGCATACAGGCTAAGGTGATAATCTCTAACTTGGGATTTTGTTTCCTTAAGCTAGAATTTGCCATCGAGTTTAATGATTTAGGTTCACCCTATGGTTTTAGTTTTCGTGTTAAAAAGATCACGCAAGAAGGTAATTATGTAAGATTTCTATTTTATTTAGATTTTATTTCTATGTTATCAAGGAAAATAACACAACACACCAGATATTTAGTCATCAATTTCACCCTAAAAAGGCACTATAAGATGTCAAACTCAATTACATTTAACATATATATTAATGTGTGATTCCTCCTAATTACAATCATGTATGTAACTAAGTTTAATAAACTACCTTACAACATCTGATGCAATTTAACACACAGTGATTATATGAAAGCCTCTTATTCATTTCTTTAAAATGAGATAAAACATATTTTCTTGAATACAAGTGTAAGTCTCACAATTTCACATTTTGGAATTAATGCATATAACTAGGGTAATTGACCCTTGTTAATCAAAATAATACAATGGTACTTCATTTATTGACATGAATACAAGTAATACAATTCAACTTTCTTTAATCGATAGAATAAATACAACATTTAAAACTTTATCTTCCTTTCATCTTTCAAGTAGTCCATCTACAAGATTTGTTAGTGACTTTCAGTTCATAAGAAGCTGGGATGATAAGATTTATACCTTCTATCATAACTTACACCATATAGTATTTGCGAATAAAATCGCATTAAGTTAAAATCACGTAGCTAATAAAAGGGACACAGATCATGGTTTGCAACATTTCTTTAATTTACTTGCATGTACATTTCTACCTACAAAATTTAAATATAATTACTTTCATGTATTAATTCTATACAAATAACATGACCATTTAGGAAAATCACTTAATCATTATTACAAAATTGAATAAATAGGTAATATTATTACTTTTATAACTTATCATTATCCAATTCTTGAGACACTATAACTCTCACATATCCTTTATAAGGCCCATTGACCTTATATTATTCAAATAGATTTTTAACAATGACTAATACAAATCATTATAGATATTTATAATAAAAATTATTGTATCCTTCATATATCTACCGGTATCAAATTATACTCAAGCATTATAACACTACAAGATAGACAAATCCTATTCCTTCATATATATAGTAATATAGAATAATACGCAAGCATTATAACTATAAAAGTATCTTTTAATACGTATTATTCATTCAAGGTATCAAATATTCTACGTATTTATCCAATAAAAGGAGCATCACTACTCTGCTAATATTCTTAATAATATGACGACATAGTTTTTGGTTTAGTAATGTTCAGCATATAGATCTATTGACATACAATTCCATATTATTATGTTTAGTTTCATGATTAATCAAACATATTTGAGCTGGTTTACCTTAATCATTCATGAGTTGACGAAGTGACAAAGTCATTGTTGAGCTAGACTAACATAATGAGCATAGATCGACCAAATGTTCCTTCAATCGTTGGTCTACAACAATCAACCTAGAAATATTTAATCAACTAGAGGAGTTAAGGAGTAATCATTATAAGGAGAAATACCCACATAAGGCAAGTATTAACCTATGAAATTGATATGATTTCATCCCCAATAGTGCCATATAAGCTAGCACAATTTTGAACAAAACTAATTACATCCAACTCGTAGACATTCGAACTTATAACTTATTAGAACATCACAACATGGCCATAAAACACAATTGTTAAAGAGTCCCCAATAACCAAGAAGGTCACAAATTTTATGACAAGGTCCAGGTCGGATGCCACCAGTTGGGTATTTAAATCTTCAAGACTTTAATTTCCAAACAAGTATGTAGTAAATCAACTTTACAATAAAATGCAGGTATGGCTATATAATCCTCTAATAAACTTTCATGACTAAGGAAATCAAAGATATACCCAAATACATTAGATATCAAACCATGATAATAGTGACGAGTAATAAGCTTTAACTATTGTATATTCCTAAATGAAGTTTTCGAGTTTTATTACTACTCGAATATTAAAAACCATATCGACTATACATACACAGATCCCTCAAAGAAGAAGGGATTTGATATACCCACATAGATATAAGCCCAATAAAAAAACCTCGAGTTTAAGTTCATACCAACACCGACCGTTTGTTTTAAACTCAATGGGTTAAAGTATAATGTCATAGAAGCACATTACAAGAAAACCCTCTAAATAAATACCGCATACTGAATCACTTAAATAGTATTTAATTTACCCAAATCATTCATATATGAAGATAAAATGATATAATTTATAGATTTATACAAAATAACTAACACCCAAAACAATTAGCATAAACAAGCTTAATACCAAATTTCGTACATGAAAATAACAAACGGATAAACATGTCAATGAAGTTATAGAGCCTATCATGCCTGGAGGAATGAAGCCAGTCAAAATTGTGGGATTTGTTTCAACATCTCATATAGGCATTTCGTTAAATGGTTTGAATGCATTGATAATTCCATCATTTTGCATTTTCTTGAAAGTTTCTATATATTTTCCAACAAGCAAATTTACACATCTTGCCTTCTTGTATTACAAGGATATAACTACCAAAGGAAATATTTTCCCCTCTTGATTTTAAAAGGAACGATAACCGAGATCATACAAGCGAGAACACGGATGTTAATCAAACACCATGATCAATAAGATGAAAGTAATTCTCCGAGAAAACTTTACATAAACCTTTGCAAACAAATGAGCAACAATATCATATATTATTATGGAACTCAATGTAATACAATGAGAATGGGCCTTGCTTATATAGGCAAGGAATAAAAATCTAAGAACCAGTCAAGGTTGTAGATCAAGCCATAAATCAAGGAAATAACTAGTCATCAAAGAACTAGTAAAGACCATAGATTTAGGAGAGAACTAGACATCAAGGATCTAGTCAATACCATAGATCAAGGAAAGAACTATTCAATACAATAGATCAAGGAAAGAACTATACCTAGCAACTAAATAATATCTCCTAATATCTTAAAAAGATAAAAGAAATAATCACACACATAAGTGGATGAGGATAAATACAATAAAGGTAAATAAAGTATCTAGGTGAATGTGAGATAAGGTAAATACGTACTCTAATGAGTTGCTTACCGATTTCATCTCAAATTACCAATTTACCATATTCTCTTAACTCCATTATCCCAACACCATTTCCTCTAGTTTCGGTGGACCATACAACAGTGCCATCTTTAGTCAAGGATGTGTTGCCATTTTTTTTGGACAAAAGCTCGATCATAAGTTGATCTTGGGGTGTCTCGGTTAGAAGTCCATACAACCAAACCACTATTTACGTATCTTACTAAAAGAAAGAAGGAATCGTCTTTTGCTAGACTGAAAATCCAAGGAAAATGTCTTGTTCACTTGAGAAGTAGCCATTGAAGACAAGGTAAAGCTCTGGCTCTCTTCACTCCAAGCATGGTGGAACCAATTCACAGTAGTTAAAAGAACATGAATATGCCCCAATACAGTATCAACCATCCTAGCATAATATTTTCACTTAATAGACCACTACAATTCAAATCATTTACAAAATCATTACTATCAAATGACTAAGATTCATTTCTTTTGAGGAGAAATTTGGTAGACTATAGGTTAAAAGATATCTTTCATAATCCAATTAGGAATATGTTTTCAATGTCCAAGCTTCATATAAGAGACTAAGACCCTAAAATAAAAAAGTTATGAATTTATTCCACGATCTATTCACGGTTACAAACCTTTTACTGATAAATCAGATCCCCAAACCAAAAGGGCACAATTTAATCCAAACATATATTCCCCAACCAAGAGACAGATCAATACATCCACTACTCAAAATAATAAATAAAGAGTAGGAATGAATGGCGCAAAGAAAGGTTACTGATCCATGTAGACAGGTGCTTATGATCAGAAAAAGTAAATACAATGAAACTAAACATTACACCTGAAATAAATGCCTCCTTATCCTCAATCTTCTTCTTCCTCTACATATAACAAATAAACCAACGGTAGGTAAACATTTCCCCTTCAAATACTAGTGGACCCACTTTGATATAGATATATACCCACATCAATCAGTTTGTATAAAGTAAAATGAGGAGAAATTTGGGTTCCATATTATCCTCCATGTGTAAGGATTAATTAACCCACATTGGGATAGATTTTAGGTTTTCTATTGGTGAGAACCTCATTTAGCAAAGTTTTCATTGCAACTTTCTGTTTATTTAATTATGAGAGTAACTAAATATTATCTTGCTAAAACTATCTAATCACTGCTAAAATCTAAACATTAACTTGGGCTTAACAAGGTTAGTGCCTTGGATCCCAAATAAAGAGCTTGGCTTATTACGCGAGGATATGAAAGGTTTGAAAAGACATTTAGGATGTGTCTCTCTCAACAATGACCACTGTAGCGACACCCATTTTATTTTTGGGGCAATACATTTCTCTCCACTTCTAAGAGCATCATCCTCAGTGCAACATAACATAGAAGCTTGAAGGATATGTAAGCAAGAAATTAAATTATGAAAGATGTCGTTTCATAAAATAACTTCTGGTATAACTCGACCACAAGGAAACAAACTCATTTTGGCAATATCTTAAATTTTAATGTTCTGTGAAGATTGGTAGTTAGTTATCTTTTACTTTACTACTCAATTAGTCTTTCCTTTTACGGTATTTCTCAATCTCAAACTCTTCTTATTCCTTTTTTTTAGAATTTCAATTGTCTTATGTTTATGGGTGCCCAACAAAGAATTGGCCTCAAGATGTCACACAAAACTCAACACAAAGATAAACAACCCATAAGACAAATTACTACATACTTTCACAATTGTATCACATCACAAGACCTCAAATTCGACCGTGGAAATACAACAAGTAGTCCACATAACAAATAATTTCCAACAATTATGTCACAGGAATAGATCGCACACACACACAAGTGACTAACAAACAATAAATCATGACAACGATACAAAGGTAAGCGGTATCACATGACCGAAAACCATGACTATACCCACACATTGCCAGGACAAGATCCAATAGTACATACCAACCAAGAGGAGCATCAAACCTCAATCATAACAATGCATAACAAGACTCACAAGATTAACTCATAGATCAATATAAGAACCACAAAAAAACTCCATATACCTCCCAAAGCATCACAAAACAACTCCATATACCTCCCTAAGAGAAATAATCATAGTGTCAAAACTAAGTCAAGTCACTCAACCATAGAGCCCCATCTCCTTATTTAATGAGGTCGAGTCACCCTATGGACCTAAGCACATAGAGCCTCGTCACCCCCACCCAAGTGGTGTAGTAACTGTAGTTTGAAAACTATACGACATTATGACCCCCTTGGGGCATACTCCCATACTGATAAAGTGGGTCCATAGGTCCAACCACTCCATAGTGAATCCCATGACCCTATTCCAACACATTACGACATTAGAACCAGCATAACAATCCATTTCAAAAGTCAAGTGGTAAAGATCTCAAGTCTTGGGCTAGGTTATAAAAAAATGTAAACTCGAAAAGAAAATATAAAACTAAGAAAAAAAAATGAATAAATAGCCATAATTAGTGCAAATATTTGAATGTTAGTGCTGATAAAAAAATAAAATTCCCAAAATTGCAACTCAACCAAACATTAAATAGAACAATTTATTGGTTCTAGAGAAGGAAAAAACTTAAATTTACGAATAAAATATGTATAGAGAAATAACACATCACAATAACTATGTGGCCTTATACGGCCACCAAAGGGGTACTCATCGATTTGTTGGCATTTGAACATTGAGCCTCAGCTCATAAAATAACATATTAGATAATATAAGCTGTCATCATCTTTTCTTCAATCATCCCTCTATACTCCCACAAGGCTCAACATAGAATCAACATAGTCTGAGAGGAGGGATGTATAGGTTTCAATTCACTGAGCCTAAGTTGTTCATGAAATAGAATATACATGGTGCCCATTGGGCAACTGCCATGCATACCAAAAAAATAGAAGTTGTTTTTCAATATATATAAAACTCCACTCCCTATCTCATACTCAGGTCGAGTGACTAGTCAATGGTACAACAATGCTAAGGTACACATAGGTCATCCATACGAAAACCATATAGGGAGGAGAAAAAGGTGCAAGTCAAAGATCTCACCGAGCCTAAGGTGTTCGCGTAACACAATATTCACACACAACAATGTGGCACATCACACATGAACTTCTCATTGAATCCATGCAAGAGTGAATACTCTCATCACAATCACATCAACATGATAACAAATATGCACTAAGTGACATGCAAAATGTGTGCGTTCATAATATCACAATTACAATGCTATTCAAATCACAACATATATCACATTACTCTTCCTGATTAACAAAAATTTGGATCCTAATGTAGCCTAAAATGGATAAACTAGGGTATTAAAGTTAATCTATTTATGAGGACTAAAACACTTTATAAATGAAATGAAACAGTGTAAACTAGTTGTAATTAATTATTCTAAAAGAAATAAAACCCGAATATGCAAAATGAGAGAGAGAATTGACTTCACCGATATCGAGACTGTCACATCGTGTGTTGCATATCTAGAAGTGGAATTTAGAAGTGCAGACGAACACTTAGGAACCCTGCAGAGGGTACATCCGCCTATCTAAAATGACACATGTTCCCGAGAGGGAATCTTGGGGCACGCTAGTCTAAAATTTGGGTGCTCTGGACAATATAGATGCTCAAAGCCTCAAACTATTATGGTTGTTGGATGCCTTTGAATGTATCTCTTTTTCACAACTGGATTCATTAGATGAACTAGAGAGTGGCCCATAATGCAAGTAGAAGTAGTAAACCCTAGAAAAATTAAATATGGATATGAATGGGTCAGACTGACCTTAGCCACCAAGCTAGTGGACTTATAGTTGACTGTTACACTACACATTAGACACGATGTAGTTTTGGTGTGTGTTTGTGTGTTGTGCCCTAGGTGTTCTCATTCTAGTCGTACTTTGTGAAGTAGCAAACAATAATAGCTATAGAAATGTAAGTATCATGTGTGTATGGAATAGAATGAATCCCAGGACCCCATATGAAGTGTGTGTGATGCATACTTCCTAGCTTGAATGCATGGAACTATGTGGATGCAAGTGATGCAATGGGTATAGCTCTATATGGAGTGATAGTAGTGATAACATGCAGTGACCTAGGACCCTCATTATGGTCTTATATGCTTTATATTTATAGGGCTTTTCAACACTAAAATTTTGCTCCATGATTTCTATTTCCTTAATGTATATATTGGGAATAGGGTGTTCTTAAGTATAATTAGTAGTAGCATCCAGTAGAAGATAACATCACCGATAATATGGCATCACCAATAATGTATAGTATGGTAACAGTCAAAGTACAATAGGAATGTTGTGGTAAAAAGTAAATATTTGTCGTAAGTGGTTTGGTAATGTTAAAATGTCAAAGTTAGGGTAAATGGATAAGTAGGGTCTACATGATTTAGAATTAGAAATATTATATTTGTAATAATGACAAGGAGTGATGTCATAAATATTTTGTATATTAAATTTTTGTAATATCTATAAAGGTGGAACCCATGTGAGATGATAAGGTATATCTTATCTTAAAAGATAAGCCTATATGTAAAGGTAACACTTGATTTAGGCATGGAATATGATTAGCTGAAAGATATTTCCTAGAGATAGGATGGATAAGCTTGAATTTCTATAAATAGAGAGGCCATCCCCTCTCATTTATCATGGAATAAAGTTGTAATAATTATTTTATGAATAAAGGATTCATTGTGAAGGTGTGTTAAGGAAGCCATCAAGATGAGTAATTGTGAAGTTTCTTCCATAACTATTGTTGGAAAACAAGTGGAGTTGGTAACACTTGGAGTAATTCATGGGTGAGATTGTAACAATATCATATTAATAATATATTTGACATTTGTATTTCATATTTTTCATCATTCTTATGTAATATTATGTGGTATTCTTGTGTTATGTCTGTTATTGTGTTTCAGGACTCTACCACTAAACCAAAAGTTGTGCATATAGATAATATTAGATCACAATATGTGGGGTTTACCTAGACAACACCGGTTCCAAGAGGATTTTAACTCCCTTGGAGGATGTCAACCCCCATGTCAAACAAGATAATAATAGATCATGAACAATAGTAATGGAATATAAAATGACAAGTAACTAAAATGATGAGAGGACTTAGCTTGTGTGCTCTTATGGAGATGAACCGGGCATCAAGATGGCAAGATAATGAGACCATGGTAAACATTTTTCCTAAACTTGTAACTTAATTAAGCTCTTTCTTCTCTCTCTAGGCCTAGGTCTCTCCAGGTCTTCTTGAAAATATATATATATATTTCTTCCATGAAATATGGGGAAAAACCCATATTTATAGCTTAGATGTGAGGTTAGACTACAGGTTAAATGATACTCAGGGTTGAGTAAAGTAACTTGAGTTAAGAGATATGATGTGATCATGTGGGGACCATGGCTTGAATTATTAGATGGAGTGGGGAGCATGATTGACATGGTAGGTGAGATGATAGATTCCATTTAGAAAGGGGTGTCGGATGGGTGTATTAATACCCATGGATTGAATAATTTGTGAGAGATGGGGGATAATGCCAAAAGTTGAATTATCAAATGGGTCTACATGGAGCCCATTTGATAATTAATTAAATAAGGTGAGCAAATGGATGGGATTTCATTTAATTTAAGAAAAAGAAAAGCGAGAATGGAAATTGCATGAATGTGAGATGACGGAGGGGTGCTATACCAAAAATTGGTGTCTACATTTGCCCCCTTTTTGTTGAGTGGTTTGTGATAGCAAGCCATGAGAAAAAAAAAAAGGGTTAGATGAAATATGTGTTTGAGGATGGATGAAGACATGACCAAAGGAAAGATGCCTCAGGAAAAAAGGATCGCAATAATAATGAAAAAAAATGGTGGTGACTCCAATATCACATTGGTAGAGGATAATTGCGGTCTCAAATGGAGAGATAGATGACAATGTTCTATAACCTAATGAGTGGGTGAAGACTTTAGTACAAATGATGTAAACCAAGATGACCAATGGGTCATAATGAAAACATCAAAATATGTGCAATTTAAATGAAATTAAAAAAAATGTGTAAAAATCCTTTAAATGCAAGGAATTAATTAAAAAATCATGCATCTACAAAAGGGACGAGGATGAAGATAATGATGCCCTACATAGGGCATGAGAAGGACACAAAGTGATTTATATGTACATTGATAAGTATAAGGATGAAAAGGTGCCCCAACATAAGACATAGATGGATGAGAATGGTAATGATATGATAAAGAAGCTAGATAAAAACCAAAAGAAAAAATAAGATTAGATCACAATATATAGGTTTCCTGAAAGTTCTCGAATTCAAGAGGATTTTAACTCCTTGGAGGATGTCAACCCCCCATGTCGACAAGATAATAATAGATCATGAAAAGAGTTATCATAGAAATGGAATATAAAATGACAAGTAACTAAAATGATGAGAGGACTTAGCTTGTGCTCTCTTTATGGAGATGAACTCCCTGGGCATCAAGATGGTAAGATAAAGAACCATGAAAAAGATTTCTTCCTCAAACTTGCAGAACTTAATTAAGCTCTTTCTTCTCCTCTCTAGGCCTAGGTCTCTAGGTCTTCTTTAAATTTATATCTCAGGTCTTCGAACTTAAAAATATCTTTTCAAGTCCTTGAAATATGGGGAAAACCCATATTTATAGCTTAGATGTGAGGTTAGATTGGGGTTAACAAATAACTCAGGGTTGGGTAAAGTAACCCGAGTTAAGAGATATGATGTGATCATGTGGGGACCATGGCTTGAATTATTAGATGGAGTGGGGAGCATGATTGACATGGTAGGTGAGATGATAGATTCCATTTAGAAATTTAGAAAGGGGTGTCGGATGGGTATATTAATACCCATGGATTGAATAATTTGTGAGAGATGGGGATAATGCCAAAAATTCAATTATTAAATGGGTTTATATGGAGCCCATTTAATAATTAATTAAATAAGGTGAGAAAATAGATGGGATTTCATTTAATTTAAGAAAAAAAAAGTGAGAATGGAAATTGCATGAATGTGAGATGATGGAGGGGCGTTATACCAAAAATTGGTGTCTACATTTGCCCCTTTTTGTTGAGTGGTTTGCGATAGCAAGCCATGAGACAAAAAAAAAAAGGGTTAGATGAAATATGTGTTCGAGGATGGATGAAGACATGACCAAAGGCAAGATGCCTCAAAAAAAAAAGGATCGCAATAACAAAAAAAAAAAGTATGGCGGTGACTCAATATCACATCGGTAGAGTAGAGGAAATTGCGGTCTCAATGGAGATAGATGACAATGTTCTATAGACCAGTGAGTGGGTGAAGACCACTGTAGTATGGATGTAAACCAAGATGACCAATGGGTCATAGGAAAACATCAAAATATGTGCAAATGAATGTGAAAAAATATGTGTGAAATCCTTTTTTTGCGAGGAATCATGTGAAAAAAATCATGCGTCCACAAAAGGGACGAGGATGAAGATAATGATGCCCCAACACAGGGCACGAGAAGGACACAAAGTGAGTTATATGTTGACAAGTATAAGGATGAAAAGGTGCCCCAACATAAGACATAGATGGATGTTGAAATAAGATATCCCAGGGGAATAATCATAAATGTGGACATGATGAGCAGATAGGATAGAAAGGTGAGATAAAATGCCCTAAAAGGGTGATAAATATGATGGTAATCATGTTTCATAGGAAAGATGCATAAGTGTTAGCAAATTAGAAGGTGAAGAAGAAAAGAAGTCTATTTTTTGATAAGTAGGATAAGAAGTCAAGATACTTTTGTGAAAAAACAAAAGAGAGAAAATATTCATGGAAGAGAACAAGATTAGATAGGTGATGGCCGTTATGGTATCTTCCAAGACAAAAATGTCAAAGGAAGATGGGAAGAGATTCTTAGAAATGGATATGATGATGTCCTATGCGAGAGGACTGATGAAGATAAAAGATGTGACAGGGTTCTCAAAAAGAGAAGAGGTCAATGTTGCAGAGAGAAGAACAAGAACGGTAATGAAAGGGATAGATGATGGGATACATAAATGGAGAAACATTGGCATTGACTGTGAATGCCAAATGAGGGATGTTGAGAAAGAGAAAAGGGAATAGACAAGAGGATTGGTTGATTATGAGAAGAGCAAGAAAGATTGAATGTGAAGGTGACAGGGGTATGGAATAGAGGGATGAGAGACGAGAGGAGGAGAAAAGAAGGAATGAAAGGGGAGGAAGAAGATAACAAAGAAGGATTATAGAGAAAGGGGAAATGAAGAAGGACAAACAAAAGAAGACAAAAAAGAACAGAGAGAGAGGTGAAATTATGAAAAGAGAGAGAGTTATTTAAAATGAAAGGTGTGAAGGAGGATGAAGCAGAGGAAAGTAGAGAGGTAATGGAAAATGAAAGAGATGATAGAGAAAAGAAAATTGAAGGAAACAGATCATAGTGAGGAAATCCAAGGCAAAGAATATGGAACTGACCGCATGGAAATGCATGTGGATGATGAGATGATAAAGGAGATGGGACAATTGAAGAGTCAAGGTTATCGATGGGGAAGTAAGGAGGAAGTGAGGTAAAATGAGGGGAGAAGGATGATGTAGAGGAAGTGAAATAAGATGAGGATAAAAAAGGAGGAGAAGACAACAAGAGAAAATTATGTAGAAGGAAGGGAACCAAGAATGAAGATATTTGATAAAGAGTGAGAAACACAAGGAACGTAAAGAGAAGCTTGAGGGGAGGAATGACATCGATTGGAAAAGAAGTGGAGATGCATGAGATGAGGATAAGTTGATGATGAGAAAATAGAGAGAGGGTGCATGATGAAGACAATGAAGAAATTGGCAAGGAAGAATGGAAGATGGAGAGGTGGCGAGGAAAAAGAAAGGAAGGGATAGGAGAGGCAATGCCAGTGAATGGATGTTAGGAGAAATCCACCGATAATGATTAGTAGGAAAGGATGGGACAAAAGATGAGACGAGGTAGAAAGTAAATGAAGAATGGGAGGGGGAATGCCAATGAAGGGACGTTAGGAGAAGTCCCCCGATAATGATCAGAGGACACAGAGGAAGGAAGGAATGAAGATAGAATGGAGGAGGTCAAAGAAAAGGATTCAGGTATGTGTAGAATGGGGATGAGTGATTTTTAGGAGAAGTCCACCGATAATTACTAGCATGGAAACAGAAGATGATGATGAAAGAATGTTAGGGGAAGATCAATGACAATGATGGGTAAGTATGGGGGTAGATATGTGGGAGAACTCTAGAAGATGGAGTGGAAAGAGTAAAGAAAGGAGGGATAATGATGTGTAGGAAGATGAAGGTGAGGAGAGGATGCAATGGATGAGAATGAATGAGAGAAAAATGAAGAAACAAGACATGAAATGAATGGAGAAGCAATGGTTAAGTAAGATTACCAACGATGATGGATGATGGAGATGAAAAAGGGCAAGGAGGAAGTGGTGTTTGTGAGAATGAAAGAGGAGGTGAGAGGATGTGATGATGGGGAATGATGAGAAAATGTAGATGGAGAGAATGTGGGGTAGTGGGTGAGTGCAGGATGATGATCATGCTTAAGAGGGACTCTTAAGTAAGATCACCATGCCGCAGAGGATTTAAGTAAGATCACCAAACCGGCAGTGATGATATGGAAGGAGAAAGACAACATTGTATTGGATACAGGTGTGGAAGGGTTGGTTGGAGTGGATGAGTATGATGAGAGGTGGGAGACAGAAGATGAGGAAGATATGATGGGAGGTGGAAGGGTCAGATGGAAAACCATTCTTAAGAGGAACTCTTAAGTAAGATTTCCCTGCAATGGGGATGGTTAAGTAGGATCGCCAAACCGAAAGAAGAAGAAGAATGATGAAAAGATTGAGCAAGTATATCAAAATGGAACAAGAGATGAAAGGAGGTGATATCAAAGTGATAACAAGGAAACAAAGGAGTGTGACATGAGTGGATGGAGGAACATATGTAGTGTAGATGGAGAGTGTAAGGGAAATCCTTAATTGGGATGCCCACGTGGTGGGAGTGATGATGCAAGAGTGTTAAGGAAAAGGAGGAGTGGAAAGACATGTTTGTGGTGGTGATTGTCATCTATTGAAAGAGGAAATGGTGGAGAAATTCTTATATAGGGAGGATCCAAGGAAGAAGATATACCTTAACTAAGATTCTCTAGCTATATGGATGGTTAAGTAAGATTGTCAAACTGAAAGTGGAAGAGTGAAAGGGAAACTCAAGAGGAAAGACAAGTAAGATATTTGGCGTGGTGCAAGGGGACAAAAAGGTGAGAAGGATGATGTGGAGACAAATGGTGATGAGTGGAAATGGAGAGCGAGAGAGCAATGGATCAAAGACGTTGTTGAACATGTTGAGAGATAAGGAGCTGTAGGATAACAAACTTGCCTTGAGAAGGATCCTCAAGTAGGATTCACAAACTGCAATGGTGATCAAGTAGAATTCACAAACGAAAAGTATATTTGCAAACACATTCATGGAGATGATGGATAGATATAAAATTCATAGTGTGAAATTTGATGTGATTTTTATAAAAGATGATCTGGATGAGATGAATGGAACATAGTTGTAGCAAGGGTGTATAGGAAACTATGTTTTGAACTGGATTGGAGATAAACAAGAAAGGTTACCACTCAAGGCATTGCACTTAGCAACCAATAGTAGGTGTTAATACATAACCAATGATAGTTAGTTATACCAAAAGATCATGAGGGAAATATGGATGAAAGATGCTCATAATCCTAATGTTGACATGACAAAGGGATTGAGATGTAACTTGTATATGGGAAGAGGGATCTCCAAAGGTGGTGTTCCTTAAGTCTATGCCCCAACTCTGGGAAAGGGAAAGAACAATAGCAAAAAGTTGATCAATGCTTTTGGAAAATGTTGATAAAAGGAAGGTTGATCAATGTGGAAAACCTTCCAGATGCCATAATAATAGAGTAGCCATCCTTCGAGGGTATGGTCTACTTTATACATAATATGGATGGCAAGAATAATATGATAGCCATCCTTCAAGGGATCGGTCTATTTCTTTTTTGATTTTGATTTTTGATTTTGATTTGTATGCTTTTTTTTTTTTTTTTTTTTTTTTGCATGAACAATTGTCCTTCGAGGGATCAGTCTATTTTTGATAACTTTGATTTTTCCTTTTGCATACATGAATTTGAGCTTCACATGGGGGAGAGCTGGGAATAGCTAAGTAAACCACTTAAGAGGGGATAAGGAATGTACAAGAGACACCCTGGACCCTTTGCATGGCTGCAATAGGAGAATGAGAAGGTGATGGATGTAATGGTTATGGGGTCACATCAAAGTAGTGAAGGTGGACCACATAATTCAGATCATTACAATGAAAATGGAAGGGGCTAAGGATGGAAGAATAATCTAAGGATGTAACTAAGTGCTCATTGGTAGATATGCTAATAGTAGACTAGTCACAAGTGCAATGCATTAAGAGGTTACATCTCTGGTTTACCACCACGAGAGGGAAGACAATGAAGTTGCAATAAGATGAGATGATAGACAAGAAGAAATAAAACTATGTCCTAAAGGAAATGAACATATGACCACAATGGTGGATTTAGATGAAAATAAATGATGCCCCAAGAGAGACATAAACATAGAAGGACAATCATGGCCTCAAAGGAGGACTTTGATGAAAAATGGCCACAAAGGGGAGGAAACATGCCTCAAAATGGAGGACTTGATGAAATAATGGTGTCCCAAAAAGAGACACAAATATAGCCACAATGGTGGACTTTGATGAAAAAAAGAGGTCCCTCAAAATGGAGAGATGGCCTCAAAAGAGGATTCAAAAGAGGACTTGATGAAAAGATGATGCCCCAAAAGAGGCATAAATATGGCCACAATGGTGGACTTAAAATGAGTGAGGATTTGGGCAGAAATAGTTTAGATTGGATGAATGTGAAGGAGGTAAAAAAACAATGTCAAGAGCGAAGTCTCCTAGTAACAAGGGAGTTGTATGGATGATGATGCTCAAGGGAGGGAAGGTTGTTCCCCAATAAGTTAAATGTGAAGGAGTTAAAGGATGTTGAAAGAGTTTAGATGAGATTGTTTTAGATTTGGATGGGGTAAATGATTGGAGACCACAAGTGTGCTTAGTAAGATAAGTGGTATTGATGAACAATGGAGGACCTTCCTTAGGAGGAATGTCATGTGTGAGGAGGGATGTTAAGGGATGATGTGGATGAAGGAATCATGGGAGACCCGACAAGATGGGATATGAATTGGATTCAATGTAGATGGAGAAGGAACTTTCCCTGAATGAGGAAATCATCTTTCTCAATAAGATTGTGGATGATTGACGAAATGCCTTACAATGTTGATGTCATGGCCCGGGGTACGATGATAAGTGCAACTATGCAATTAGGATTGAACCATGATGGCTTGGGACCATAGGGATTAAAGGCTTTAATGGGAGGAAGTGTGATGGCAGATATTTGAGTTAAATGTCGAAGGATATCTGCGTAAGACCCCATTGAAGTGTCATGGGGAAGGTAACTCTTGTGGGTTTTGATAGGATATCTTAGCTTGGAGTTAGGAGAAAAAGTGGATGTAGATTGGATGGGTGAATTTTGTGTTTTGGAGGACAAATCAAATTTGGTTGAAGGATTGTATTGTTTGGATGTGGATTGATTGTTGTAAGATGTCGTAGATGGAGAGACTGATCCTAACATAGATGTTGTGGCATTGGATTGTTGAGAAGAGGGAAAACCTGAATGTTTTCGAGGATGTGCAAGGGATTGTTGGGGATGTTTTCCCTGAGCCTTAGACTTCAACCGAGAAGATTTACCTCTAGTAGGGATGATAATAATTTCAACCGAGAGGATCTGATAGTGGTGGTGTGGTTATTAATGGAGAAAATGTCCTAAAACAAGATGAGGATGTTAATGGAGAGATAGGTGTTTGTATGATGTGATTAATGATATCTATGTGAGATGTGGATTGTTTTGGTTTTGGCATGGGAAGAGTTGATTTTGTAGAGGGAGAAGGTAAATCATCTTTATTTGATTTAGGTGGATGTGTTGGTTCAGTAGATGATCCAAAGGGTATCTTTGATAGGGTTACAGATCGAGAGGATTGGGTTGGTGTGATAGAAGGATTAGGTAAAGAATATTGGGGTAGACTGGGTGATGTGGCCATGGGCGAAGATATAGGTAAAGATGTCAAGGTAGGGATAGGTGTATTTGTTGGTATGATAGATATAGGGGTAGTTGGGATAGATAGGGATGTAGGCATATTTGGAATATGTGGAGATGTGGGTGGTGTGATAACCGATGGAGTAGACCTTATGGGTAATGTAACAAATGCAGGAGCATTTCAGATGTAGAAGTAGAAGTAGAAGGGACTGGTTGTTTCATAAATGTTTGAGGGGTAAGAATGATATGTTTGCTAAAGGGGTTGATGTCAAAGGTGGGGTTGTAAGGGTGCATGTAGTAGAACTGAGTTTAGTTGGGATGGTTGTGAGTAATGTAGGTGTAGTAATAGGTGTATTTGATGAAGATGTGGTGAATGAATAGGTGTGAGAGATGTAGGGATATGTGTGGATATGAGTGGGGCTGAAATGGGTGCTAAGGATGAATCTAATGTGGTAGATTGGGGTGTATTTGAAGTGGTGAAGAAGTGGATGGTATAGTCAAATTTGATGTGGATGTGATAAGGATAGGAGAAGGTGTAGGTTCAAGATAGGTAGTGAAAGTTGATGTAGGTGTGATAAGTTCTGAATAAGAGGTGGGAATAATGTCCACTGTGGGAACATGGAGTTGGTGATAAGATAAGATCTTGATTGACAGTGTCAATCATATAAGCATTTGATAGTTGAGATGTAAAGGGTGTGGCTTGATTTGTTGGTGGTTGATTAGTTTTTGTGCAGTGGAGTATCGATTTGGATATCCCCTTGATTTATGAGTTGTTGGACACGATCTTTGAAGGAACGACATCTCTCAATGTCATGACCTTTGACTCGATGATATTTACAATAGTGGGCTTCGTGATACCAAATAGGCTTGGCTTGTGAGTTGTCCATGGGTCGTATGGGAGGAAGTTGGATGGAGTTTACGCTCATCAACTTATCAAATACAAAACTGTATGATTCTCCTAAAGGAGTGTAGTTGGTTGTTGATTGAGGAGATCATTGTTGAGACCATGTGCTTGATGTAGATGGGGATGAGGGTTCAATGACCATAGTGTTGGCCACACAGCCTTAAATTTTCATCATTATGTGTGAATGGTTTAGTGGATTCAAATTTTGATTTAATTGAACTTAGTTTAAGATGACCCTGCTCAATGGCACGGGTTTCGAGCTTGTGAGCCATTGTGAAAGCTTCATCAAAGGTTTGAAATGATTGGATCTGCAAAGTGGATGATATATGTTTTGCACATGAATGTGAGAATAATTCGATGAGTTTGGTTTGTGGGATAGTGAAGGATAGTTGGTTTATAACATCATGCCATCATGTGATGAAGTCGGTGATGGGCTCATTTTCAAACTATCGAATGGTATATAGATCAGCGATAGTGGTTTTACGTGTGATATTGATAGAAAAGTGTTCTAAGAACAATTGTGCAAGTTGAGTGAAAGAGAATATGGAATGTCATGGGATATTATTGTACCAGTCCAACCCGGGACCAGACAAAGACATGGGGAAAGTGTGAAGAAGTAGATCATGATCATGCATGCAATAAGACAACATGCATGTTTAAATGTGAGGAGATGTTGTTGGGGATCTTCCTTGTTGTTGAACTTAGTAAATGTAGGAAGTTTCCAATGAGGAGGATAGGGTTTGATTGGAACCGATGGATGAATGGGTTCATTACAGATTTGTTCATAGGATAAGGTGTTTTGGGTGCTATGGTAAGGGTTTCTAAACTGGCCAACCGATTCATTAAGGCGTGAATTGAATCACTCGAGGTGTTGTAAGGTTGAGATTGGATTGGTTGTGTGGTTTGAAAAGTAGTTTGATAAGGTGAATGATGTGTTTGTGGGTGTGTGGGTAGTTGGGGAAGCGTCTGATAAGGTGGTTGATAAGTTTGTGGATAGGATGTTTGTGGAATGGTTTGATAAGACAATTGATTAATTTGTGGATATGTAGGTGTTTGGGGAGCTGCTTGGTAAGGACTAACATGTGTCATAGGTTGGGATTGTTGTATAGGTTGATGTTGAGCAATAGGGGCATGATGATAAGCGGGGATATGTGTGTTAAGAGTTTGAGATGTGTGTTAAGAGAGATGGTTGGAGCATACGATGGGAGGAATGTAAGTGTGAAGAGGTTGAGATGGTTGGACATGCCTATTAATGGAATTGTCAAAATGGGATGTGGGTGGAATGTGATCCACCAATTTAGGAGATTGGGAGGATTGAGAGATTATAGGAGATTTTGGAGTAAGAAGTCATATGGGGTTAGGAGGAGGCCCAAGTGTCTCGAGAGGAGTGAGGAGATGGTGGTGCGATCGGTTTAGGAAGACTGGCTTGACGAGGGATATGAGGGTTGGTGTCAAGGTGGGGACAATTTTGGATGACATGGTTCTCATGAGGTGAGACCATGGAGAGACTGAGAGGTTGGGTGACTGACGACGTGGTTTTGAGTTTAGAATCTTGTTGGGTGAGATCATCAGAAGAAGTAATTATTGGATAGAGCAGATTGTTGTTTTGTCTCGATTTGAGAGAGAGTGACAATAGGTGTGAAATAGAGAAACATTTGTTTATGTATGTTGTTGACAAACAAATCAAGCAGAATATTTTTTATCATCATGATTAATTTTGAGATGTAAGGTAAAATGGATAATGAAGGTGCCTAAAGGAGTCTAAGGTTGGTTTTAGGTAGTTATGGATTGGGAGATGTCTGAGACGGTTTCTGTTGGGTGTTTAAGTCCCAATCAGTTAACCAAGTGAGAGGAATGTTTTGATGTGTTAATTATGTTTGTGTAGTCTTAGGAAGTGTGTGATAAGTGAAATGTAGAGAGTTAAATCCTTTACTTAGGCTATGTAAGCAAGCAAGGATGTAAAAGGTTCATTTTAGACCAAAATGAAATATGACATTCGATGTGATGTAGACAATCACTCAGAAAAGGGAAAATTCAATGCAGAAAAAAGAGAAAATAGAGAAAAATGAGGAATACCTGGAGAATCACTTTTCTTGTTATTTGATTGCATGTGTTTAGAGGTATTAATCATGGACCCGGAACGTCTAGTGACCTTAAAAGTGCACCATTCATGACTGGAAAGAGGGATCTGGATAATGTTTTTTTTTGTTTATTTGATCGTATGTGATGATGGCATACTTGGAGGTGATGGTCAGTGGCCAAGAATGCCCGAGTAACCTAAAAATGGCACGTCATAATCTATGTTTATGTATGATAAGGTCGGTAAAAAAGTATTTTTTGTGGGTGTGTTTGGTTTTTAAACATTGGTTTTGAAATGTTATGTTATTGTTTTGTAGTAAAGTAGTTATGGACTTTACCTATAAGAAAAAATAAAACAATTAGTTGACGTTGTTAAGGAAAAAAATGAAATATAAATTTTCTAAATGAGTGTCGTCGTAAATAAAAATAATTAATAAAATAATTAATAATAAAATGTAGTTCAACATTCCTAGTCAATTAGAGTAATTGCGATGTGAAAATGAATCGATAAATTATAATTTTAATCTATGAAATAAACGTATAAGATAAATTAATAAATGTTCAACCCATACCAAAATGAGAGACGATGGAATGATAAACTATACAATGTGTCAATAGATTCGAAATGATAAGTTATGAAATGAACTATAGAATGATAAACTAAAAACTATAAGACTAATCTATGAAGTAAATTATTAAATAAAGAGGAAATGCACTCGGTGAGTCAAAATTAAAAATTATTGATTGGAAATATGGTAGTGTGTGTGTGGTCGAGCCATGTGGAGTTCACATGGAGGGGTCCTCTTGGTCGGGGAAAGTGTGCATGGAGAGAGGTGAAGACCACGTGGGTCGGTGTATGTTGGTTGGGGGTTGAGGATAGGGTCGAGCCGTATGTGGGGTGAGTGGGAGGAGAGTCGAGAGATGAAGGGAGGAGGAGATGTGAGGAGAGTTGGATGAGTAAAGAGAGTGGAGTGGAAGTGGGGAGTTGGTCGGGATATGGGAGTCGAGGAGAGGAGAAGGAGATCTGGGAGGGAATATGGATGGGAGATGGGAAGAGAGAGGATGGATGGGAGGGGGAGATGTGGATGAGATTGGAATGAAAGAGTGAAAGAGATGTCTGATGTGAGGAGAGAGAGAGGATGAGGGATGAGAATGTGGGAAGGAGGGAGGATGGGATGGAGAGGAAGGAGGATCTAGAGTGAAGGGTGAGGAGAGGAGAGATCGGGATGGATGGGAGGATCGGGGGAAGAGAGAGAGAGATGGAGGGAGATGGAGAGATGGGAGGAGAGGAGAACAAGTATGAGGGGGGATGGGAGAATGGGAGAATCGGGATGGAGAGGGTGGAGGTGGGAGGTGATGAGATTGGAATGGAGATGGAGAGGATGGAGTGGAGAGGAGGAGAGATGGGAGTTGGGTGGAGAGGAGTGGAGAGTGGGAGATGAGGGAGAGGGAGATGTGGGATGGAGGAGAGGGAGGGGAGATGAGGATGAGGATTTGAGAGTGGGATGGGATGGGGATGAGGTGGAAGGAGGGGAGGAGTGGGGAGGAGAGGAAGGGAGAGAGAAGAGAGGAGTGAGGTGGAGGGAGAGTGGTGACTTGGATGGAGGAGATGATAGAGGTAGGTGGTGAGAGAGTGAGGAGAGGTGGGATGGGGTAGGTTGGGGATGGTGAGGGATGGAGAGATGAGAGAGTGAGGGAGAGGTGAAGAGAGGCTGAGTGAGAGGAGATTAGATGTGGGAGGAGTGAAGGGTGAGTTGAGGGATAGGAGATGGGGTGATGGTAGTTATGAGATTATTTAGGGTAAGGTAGGATTTAGGGATATAATTATATATGGTTATTTTATTATTATTATTTTTTAAATTATTATTTAATTTATTATTTATATTAATAATATAAATTAATAATTTTTTATATTATTATTAATTTTGGTAATAATTAATTTATTATAACAAATAATTAATAGAAACTTTACAAATGATAAAAAAACACAAAATAAAAATATATAATTTATAGAAAAATATGAAATGTATAAAGGATATCACATGGTGGGATCACATTAAATTTGTAAAGTGTAAGTAAGCTTACAAACAAAATATTCACAAAATCTAATGAAACCACTAGAGAAAAAATGAATTAACAATTAAACTTGAAAACAAACCAAGAACAAGGTTAATTTTTGATTTGCTTCCCATGGGTAGATGTCAACAGAAAACAAAAGAGCACGTACCTCCTGGTGATTTCATGAAATGTGACTATACTAACACTGAAATTGAAAAATACTAAGATATCAACAAACAAGCAAGTTAGAAAAAGATGAGTAAAATAACAAAAAAACAAAATGACTAGATCTAGGATCTGGTCCCACCGGGCGTGCCAAATGTTGTCAGACAGGAAACTTCATTTCTCGAGTGAGGTGAAAATTACACTTGGGAGCCAGTTAGTTAAAGAACTTTGAATGATGGAGGGCTTAGGACCTCGAGATGTGATGTGGATCTATAGGTGCAAATAAGATGAATGATGATATAAAGAAGCTAGATCTACAAAATAAAAAAACATATAAGATTAGATCACAATATGATTAGGGGGTTTCCGATAGGAAAGTGTCGGTTCCAAGAGGATTTTAACTCCCTTGGAGGATGTCAACCCCATGTGAAGAAAATAGATAATAATAGATCATAGAAACAATAGTAATGGAATATGGAATAAAATGATAAGTAACTAAAATGACGAGAGGACTTAGCTTGTGATCTCTGCTTATGAGAGATGAATCAAGCATCAAGATGGTAAGATAATGAACCATGGCAAAGATTTCTTCCTCAAAATGAAGAAACTTAATTAAGCTCTTTCTTCTCTCTCTCAGGGCCTAGTCTCTCTAGGTCTCTTCTAAGTCTTCTTGAAAAATATATCAAGGTCCTCTCGGTTTTGGTCTTTTTGAAAAATAATCTTGGTTTTTTGAAATATGGGGAAAACCCATATTTATAGCTTAGATGTGAGGTTAGATTGGGGTTAAATGTAACTGGGGGTGGAGTAAAGTAACCTGAGTTAAGAGATATGATGTGATCATGTGGGGACCACGGCTTGAATTATTAGATGGAGTGGGGAGCATGATTGACATGGTAGGTGAGATGATAGATTCCATTTAGAAAAGGGGTGTCGATGGGTATATTAATACCCATGGATTGAATAATTTGTGAGAGATGGGGATAATGCCAAAAGTTGAATTATCAAATGGGTCTACATGGAGCCCATTTGATAATTAATTAAATAAGGTGAGCAAATGGATGGGATTTCATTTTATGTTAGAAGCTTCATCGAGTATTCTTGGATGATTTTTACATCTATGAGAGCAAAATGGACCACGAGAACTAGATGGAGATAGAATTTCAAAGGTTAGATGAAGCACAAGCCTCATTAAACCCTACAAAGTGTGTCTTTGGATGTTCTAAAGGTGTTTTGTTAGGGCATGTTATATTCATAGATGGTATTGGTACCGATCTGAAAAATTTTCAAAAATCAAAGAGTTACCATTTTCTATGAATAGAAGTAAGTTGAGATCATTTTTAGGCCATGTGGGTTACTATAGAAGGTTCATCAAGAATTTCTCAAAGATGGCACAACCACTAACCCAATTCTTGAAGAAGGATGTTACTTATGAACCAGGAAAGAAGGCACATGAAGCTTTTGAACAACTAAAGGAAGCTTTGGTGTCTTCTCTTGTTTTAAAGAATCCATATTGGAGAAAACCATTCATTGTGTATACTTATGCTTCAAATGCAACACTAAGGAGTACTGAGCCAAAAGGATGAAAATGGGAATTATTGTCCAGTTTACTTTGGGGAGAAGACAAATGAGAAGTGTTGAGGTAAATTATACTTTGTAATTGAAAAAGAGGCTCTAGCTATCATTTTTGTTGTAAAGAAGTTTAGAAATTACTTGTTAGGGAATAAATTTATAGTTATAATGAGATCATCGTGCTCTAAAATATATTATAAATAAGCCTAACCCATTAGGAAGGATAAAGAAGATAGATAATTTTTCTACAAGAATTTGAATGTGATATTATAAATAGGCTAGGAAAGAATCATGTCAATGCAGATGCACTCTCTCAAGCCTATGATAGTTTAGGTTCATCTTGTGATGATGATGATTTTCCAGGATGCGGAATTGTTGTCCTTTGACATAATCCCTAGTGAATTCATAGATATTTGGAATTATTTGAATGATTTCAATTTTCTTGATGGTTCCAAGCAAAAACTAAGAGGATATTACTCAAGCCATTCGTCCATATTTTATTTTACATAGAGTATTATTTCAAACGGGGCCTTACGGAAAATACAAGAGGGTATTCGGAATTCATCAAGAGAAGGAGCTAATAGAAGAATTCCATAATGTTACATGTGGAGGACACTTCTCTGGACAACTTACACCGAAGGATCTTGGATGCATTTTATCATTGGCCCACTCTTTTTAGATATTCTTATAATTATTGTAAGATGTGTGATATTTTTCAAACACATGGGAACCATAATACTTCATCAGATCCATTATCCCTATTCTTCCACTTGGTCCCTTTGAAAAGTGGGGAATATATATTATAGGTCAAATTCCATATACCCCACACCAAAATAAGTATATTTTAGTTGCCACGGATTATTTAACCAAGTGGGTTAAAGCTAGGCCCTTGAAAAGTGATTCCATGGATGAAATGGAAAGGTTCATGTATGAATTCATTGTCACAGATTTGGTTGTCTAATAGAAATTATAACGAGATCAAGGAAGCCACTTCATTAATGAGGTGGTAGAAGCCCTAGTAAAACAAAAATTCTATTAAGCACATGAAGTAAACAACTTACAAGCCAAGCAAAAATGGACAGGTGGAGTGAAAAATTATGTATTGTGTCAAATCCTAGCAAAATATGCAGCTTTGTAGGTACATAAGTGGGATAAAAGGATTCATGCAGCATTGTGGGCATATAGGACAACATTAAAGTCAGCAACAGGATACTTTCTAGTTCGATTAGCTTATGACATTGATCCATTTCTTCCTATTGAGTTTTATATTCCCATAGTGAGAGTTATGAAAAATGAAAGGATATATGAAAGTGATTTGGTAAAGTAAAGTATGGTACATATTCATTTTCGAGAGGAAATGAGGGAAATATTGAAGGATAGAAGCTATAAGAATAAAATGAAGCAAAAGGATTACTTTGATCAAAAGATCCTCTGGTCTCGATTACAGGTAAATGACTTGGGCAGTATATAATTCTTGATAAAAAAGAAGACGCATAGAAAACTTATTACCAAATGGATGGGGCCCTACAGAATAGTAATTATGCACAAAAATGGTAATATCGACTAGTGGAATTGGATGGTACTCCCATTAAAAAATGGGTCAACCATGACAAGTTAACGATTTTCCAAGCATGAACTTCAGAATGTCCATAATAGTCTACTCTAAAGACGAAGTAGAAGCTAAGGAGGGTGAAGATGTGGACACTAAAATTTTCCTCCATGATTTCTATTTCCTTAATGTATGTATTGGTAATAGGGTGTTCTTAAGTATAATTAGAAGTAGAGTCCAAGTAGAAGATAACGGCATTGCTAATATGGAGACACCAATAATGTACAATACGGTAACAACTAAAGTAAAATAGGAATGTTGTGGTAAAAAGTAAATATTTGTCATAAGTGGACTGTAATGTTAAAATAACAAAGTTAGGGTAAATGGAAAAGTAAGGTCTAGTACATGATTTAGAATTAGAAATATTATATTTGTAATAATCACAAGGAGTGATGTCATAAATATTTTGTATATTAAATTTGTGTAATATCTACAAAGGTGGAACCCATGTGAGATGATAAGGTATATATTATCTTAAAAGATTAGCCAAAAGATATTTCCTAGAGATATGGTGGATAAACCTAAATTTCTATAAATATAGAGGCTACCACCTCTCATTTATCATGGAATAAATTTGCAATAATTATTTTATGAATACATGATTCATTGTGAAGGTGTGTTAAGGAAGACATCAAGATGATTAATTGTGAAGTTTCTCCCATAACTATTGTTGGAAAATAAGTGGAGTTGGTAACACTTGGAGTAATTCATGAGTGAGATTGAAACAATTTCATATTAATAATATATTTTATAGTTGTATTTCAGATTTTTCATCATTCTTTTATGGCATAGTCGTGGTATTCTTGTGTTATGTCCGATATTGTGTTTCCAGATTACTACCACCAAACCAAAGATTATACATTCTTGAAATAATCATAGACGAGGAGGTCTCGATGAAATATTATTGAAGTGTCAGATTAGTGTTAACTTGGGCTCTAAAGTTTAATTTTGTAATTAATCCCATGACAAGGTGGATCGAGAAGAAGATAAGGAAGACCAACAACTAGAAGTGACCCAAAAATGAGTGAAAGATGTTGTGCACATACTTGAGGCACCCTAGGTGGGACCAGGATGGCTCGGGGCACCCAATACTGACCTCAAGCACCCCGATTTAGGGCTAGAAACTTAGGGAGCTTAGAAAATGGATTGATAAGTATTGGAAATGACACGGGAAAGATGAAATAAAATATAATAAGAAGATCACCAAAATATTGGATTAATTAGTACTTTTTACACTTTAGAACCTTCTAAATAGTATTATAAGACCGGGATAGATATTTGTCTAATGTGCAATATTTGTGTCTACATTTTCCCACACTTTATGTTGGTGAGTGAAAATCTCAGTAACATAAAGTAAATAGAGATGAGTACACGATAATCATGTAGAGTGTAGAAGAAGAAGTGTCGATGAACTTACTCAAGCATGGAATGAAAAACAAAAAAATGTGGAGAAGCGTGGATTATAAATATGAAAATGTGTATAAAAAGTGATGAGAGTGAACCAGGATATAACGTGTGTGTAGTTGTTACTTTTTATAATGTACCCGCATGATTAGTATGGAAAGTACATGCCACGGTGTGTTTTCATTGTTGTTGTTGTTGTTGTTGTTGCCCCCAATTTGACTACTTATTTCTCATATGGTAGACTGCAAGGAGAAAATGATCAAGTAGTCAAATATGTATGTATGTAAAAACGCTGTGTAAAATACGCAAATGTAAAGTACACTAGAATAGAAAATTTAAATGGAAAAATGGAACATGTGCACTGATCCATGTCAAAAAGAAAGGGTGTAGAAGGATATCATATATCGTCCCAATTTTTTTGAGTGATCTCCGACACCAATGTCAAGAAGTATAGGGTGAAAATACTTCATGTCCTTTAACTCTAACCACTTCTACTATTATTTTTGAAGAGAACTCTTTACTTTCCTAGTTTTTGGGCAATCTAATGCCACTAGACATGAGAGAAGTGTAGAGGCCACCCACCGTAACCCCGAGCTCGCAATCGATCGTAAAATTTTTGAAGGACACCATGTGCTATTATGGCCAATGTGTATGGTGTTTGTAGTCTAAACTCACTCATTATGTATAAATTGATGTAAATACATTGTGTTAGTAGAAACCCTCAATGATGCCCCCCCTCTTTGAGGGCACATGTGATGACCCCTGGAAGGAGAATGCGACCCTAAAAGAGGACCAACCGTACTCTAACCTTGTAGAAATATTCCCTACAGGGGAAAGGGAAACGCTTGATAGATACCAAGGCATGCATAAAAGGGGATGGCTAGCCAAAACAAGTGTTATTCCACAAGCACATGCATGTAATCAATGTAAAAATGTAAATAGTGTAGAAAAACTACCAAACACAATAGTGTAAAACATAGAAATAAAAATAACTCGTATAGAGCGGGTTACAAACATGGGACATCACTCACGATGTCACAAGACACGCAAGGCCATCATAGCCACAAAAAAAACAAACAAGTGTGCACATAAACAAGGGAGAAGTCCACAAACAATGACAAATAATGCGCAGACAAGTAGAAACAAACAAATATTCATGGAAACATATAGTCCCGCAAAACAAGTGTTTTATATGGAACACTCATTAGCATGTTAGAGTGATAACCGATAAGTCAAAGCATGTAAGATAAAGTAATAAGATTCTAAGTATACAATGAAACAAGCACCTAGATACAATGAAAGGTGGATGCCCCCAGTGACCAGTATAGGAAGGGTAGAAGGTGAGCATCCATGTTGCGTGTAAATGTCTTGTATCTGTGATCACACTAAAAAAGATGTGAATGCACATGTGTGTATGATAATGACATAGAAGAAATCAATCTAACATGTGTAGTAGAATGAGCATGTAAAACACTAGTAAACAAAAGTAAATGCTACCAAGACAATGTAGTATGTTGTGGATGGATGAAATGGAATGCAAGATGGAATGATAGGAGCAACGTGCCCCCCGAGTGGATGGAATGTGTATGCAGTGAGGTTAATTTTTTTCCCCCTTAGTAGTCAAGAATGAACCGTAAATGAGAGTGCGTCATCGGGAAATGGTAAAGTAGTGTAGGTTGTGTCTAAAGCATGCTACGATGAGTGTGTATGTTTAATGGGAATGAAATAATGTGGACCCTATAGTGAAAGCGTATACCATGACTTTTTTAATATATGAGTGATGATTTATCCCTAAGCATATATCACTATGGAATAATTATATGGTGATAATAGGTATGGGAAGGGAAGCGTGGACCCTATAGCCTAAGTGTATACCATGACATGATGGAAGAGAACGGTAACAATTCATCCTATAGCGTATGTCACTACATGATGAAGAAGAAGGTGACAATTTATCCTATGCGTATTTCACTACAAGATGAGAGATGAGGGTGAATGATAATAGAAGGTGGTGATTTAGCACTAAGCATAGACCACTACGTGATGAAGAAGGAAAGGGTGGTGATTAGCCTAATGCATGTACCACTAAGTGATGAATGATGAAAATGTGGTGATTTATCCTAAAGAATATACCACTAAGTGATGAGAATAGGATAATAGACGAAGTGAGTACCATTTGTAAGAGGATAGAGTATGATGTATGCAAGGAGTGGTAATTGAACCTAAGGTGTATACCACTACATGGTGATGGAATGCATGATGAGGTAATGGAATAATTGGGAATGTAGAAAATGTAAGAGGAGGAGAGAATAGTATATGATAGAACGTAATAGAATGATGTAGAAGTGATGAAAAGAGTGGTGATTTAACCTAAGGTGTATACCACTATAGTATGTGATGATGTGTGTGGACAACGATATAGCCTAGAGCATTGATCACTAGTCTAAAGAGTGTGGTTTGATGACATGTTACATATAAGTAGGTTTCATTTTATTAGTAAACCCTAGGTAATACCACTATAGAGTATGAACCAAGGAACTAAAGTGCATCATAGGGTGGTGAGTGCAACACGTAGTAAATGACATAGTGTAAACGACCATGGTATGTGAGTGTGTAGTGTAAGTAATGTAAGGTAGAATGTGTAGAATGGAATGAGTGTGTGGATAGTGATAGAATGTGTAAAGATGATAAGGAAAACTAGACCCAAGTATAAGGAAATATAGTGTAGCATGTAGAAGAGGGAAGATGTATGAAATGTAATAATAGTAATGTATAAAAATGGAATAATGGAATGATGATAAATAGAACTAGAGTCATGTGTAAGGGAATCTAGTGTAGCGTGTAGAATAGGTAATATGTATGGATGTAATATGTAGGATGTAGTGTTGGGAATACAATGATGGGCATAGTTATAAGATGTGATGGTAAAAGCTAGACTCATAATGTGACCTAGCGTAAATGGAGGATGAGAGGATGGAATGTGAAACTAGGCTCATATACAATGATGACTAGTGTAGTGTGTGTGCTATAATGTAGGATGATAGAATGTAAATGTATGGGTCTAGTAGTGCGGTGTGTGGGGTTTAGTGCAATGGTGATCCCTCAACAGTCCAATGTGAACCAAAGCACTAGGGTGCGCCATCGGGTAACGAGGGTGGTAAAGCTTGTAATGGTCATGTGGCAATGGTGAAACTAGTGTAATAGGAAGGAAAGGTAGTTGGATGCTAATGTACGAAGAGATGGATGTGTGTATGTGCTATGACCCAAGTGAAAATGACCAAGGGTCATGTGAGGTTGTCAAGAAGGTCATCATCCTCAGGGTCAAAGTCAAAGGGGTCGGCATTGGAAATTTTGTAAACATTGGTGTCCGGTTGATTGTGAATGAGACATTAAGGTGTAAATTGTACATGATCATAGCATACTCTTCATCAATAAAGGAAGCATGTGGCTAACCATGGGCATACCATCGGGAGTAGTGAGGTGAGTATCCAAGGAAGGAACTATTGCAAATGATAGTGCGACCAAAAGGCATTTGGAATGATATATCAGTGTGACTAGGGTCTAAGGTACCCCCAATGTAGGTAAGCCAAGAATCCCCTAATGTGAGTGTGGAGGAACAAGGGGCATGTAGTAAATAGACTACGAGATGGAAAACATGTAAGCCATAAGTGGTTGTGACATGGAAAATCCGTAGTATAAATGAGAAGCATGCATAAAAGGTCAAGGTCATCAAAAGTGAAACCGAGATGGGCAAGGCCGGTCGGGGGAACAGATGGTTTCATCATAGGTGGGGTTAAATGGGACATGGTCCCAAAATGATTCATGTATAAAGAGATTACATATGAAGGGTGGATATGTGGATTACAAGAGTGGAGATGGGATAATTCTAGTCATGGAGGGGGAGGGTGATGTAAAGCAACAAAGTGGTAAGAAGACTTGATGGAGGGGTAAAGGCATCGAATAAAAAATAGCACCCTTAAGTGTAGGTAAATGTGGTTAATCATCCAAAGGCTTAAGTTAATCGGTAGAAGATCGATCGCAAGGGATAGGAATATCTTTAGTATGAGGGTCATAGATGCAATATTGGAAGGGATCATGGTCTCGAGAAAATAGTATATTCGACATGCTCATGAAAGAATTTGAAGCAACGGTGGATGGTAGAAGAAAATGCCTACATGGTGTGAATCCATGTTCTACCTAACAAGTAATTATATGAGACAGGGAATCAATGACACAGAAGATTGTAGGTAGAGTATTAGGACCGATAATTAAAGGCAAGGTAACATGGCTGAGACATGGACAAACAAAACCTCATAGGTATGGAGTGAAATGGAAAAAGGGCTAATGTCGGGAGAAGATAGGCCTAACGCTTGGATAAAGGACATATGACATAAATTAAGCTCGAGACATTATCGATAAGAGTACACTTGACAACAACATTATATATACGAGAGATTATGTAAAGTGGTGGATCATTGTCAAAGGGGTGAATGTCAACGAGAGGTTTGGCTCGGAATGTTATGTGTTGGGAAAAGGACTCACAAATGTATCATATAAGGAATCCATATGCATGTCGAAAAAACATCGGTAGTAGCAAAGAGGTTTTCAACATGATGAAGAAAATCGGGGTGGGTAAAGCGGTATTCGGTGATAAAGATATTCATGGTGGTAGAATAAAGAATTCCTAGAAGGTAGTAGAAAAAGACGTTGGGTTCACCAAAATGATTAACAAAAATTTGGATCCTAATGTAGTCTAAAAGGAAAAATTAGGGTATTAATGTTAATCTACTTAGAGGACTAAAACATTGTATAAATGAAATGAAACGGTGTAAACTAGTTGCAATTAATTATTCTAAAATAAATAAAAACCCTAACTATGAAAAAGGAGATAGAGAAAATACTTAGTTGATATCGTGAGACTGTCACATAATGTTGTAGATCTGGAAGTGGAACTCGGTAGAGGGCAGTGAACATTCGGGGAACCCTATAGAGGGTAGATCCATCCTGTCTTAAATGACACGGGGAACACGGGAGGGCTTTGGGAGCCCTCGGGTGCCTTGTGGTTTGAAATATGGGTGCACTGGACAATGTAGACACTCAAAACCTTGAACTAGTATGGTCTTTAGATGCCTCTGAATGTATCTCGTTTGTCACGTTGGATTCGTCGATGAATTGGAGAGTGACGCATAATGCAAGTGGAAGTAAAAAACCCTATAAAAATGAAAGATGCATATGAATAGTTCAAAATGACCTCAGCCTACCAAACTAGTGGACTTATAATTGAGTATTGACTACATTATGAACCTGATGTAGGCTTGGTGTATGTGTTTGTGTGTGTGTGTGTTGTTCCTAGGTGCTCTCTTTTTGGTCACACTTTGTGAAGTAGTGAGCAACAATAGCTATAGAAATGTAAGTAGCATGTGTGCATGGATTAGAATTAATCTCGGCCCCATATGAAGTGTGTGTGATGTAGACTTCCTATCTTGAATGCATGGCACTATTTGGACGAAAGTGATGTAATTGATGCAGCCCAAGATGGAGTGATAGTAGTGATAGGATGCAATGACCTAGGACCCTCATTATGGTCTTATAAGCTTTATTTTATAGGTCTTTCAAGTTTAATTTCGTAATTAATCCCGAAAAGGCCGACTAAGAAGAAGATAAGGAAGACCAAAAATCAGTGAAATAGGTTGTGTATAAACGGAGGTGCCCTAGGTGGGACCAGGGTGCCTCAGGATGCTCCAATATATCCTTGGGAACCCTAATTTAGGGCTAGAAACTTGAGGAAATTAGAAAATAGGGTGATAATTATTGGAAATGACTCGGGAAAGATGAAATAAAATATAAGAAGAAGATTACCAAAAGGTTGGATTAATTAGTACTTTGTACACTTGAGAACCTTCTATATAGTAGTATAAGACCTAGCTAGATATTTGTCTAATGTGCTATATTTGTGTCTACATTTCCCATATCCACCACCACCATGCTAGATTATCTCAACTCAATCTATCCCAGAGGTTCAAGAGCATGAACCTCTTCTCTCGATACCATATGTATTGCCCACAAATTTGACACAATAATACAACAGTAAAAATACTAGAATAATTTTTCTGACTTACATTGCTTGATACATGAAAACACAAGGGATTGCTTACGAAAACGTATACTCATGAGACATTTGTAAAATCATTATCCCACATAGGTAACATGAAACATACATGAAACACATCAAGGCACTTTTCCCAAATGACAAGGCACAACATGATAATTCCACTACAGTATAAACTCCCATATAGGCACCATCCCTAACACAACACTTTCCTGGTTCGTACATTTATTACAGTCATATTTTGTTATTGACCTTACTTATTTGACAATCACTTATCATGGAGTCCTCAATTCTTCATTATCTAGACAACATTATTTTTATCCTACTTAACTTTTTACTTACAAAGTGGTTCCATCTAACTTTTATCTTTTATCTTCTCATAATAGAATGATGTAGCTTGATTTTATAGGAACATAATACATGAGGCTACTGGTGTTTGTTCTAAGGATATGTATTCTAAGTTGTATGTTTGTTTGGATTTGCAATTTATCTTGGTGCAGTAACAAGGAAGGTTCACATGAAAAAGGAATTTTATTGGTTCAAGGGTAAATATATGACGCGTTGTTTTCAAATTAGCATTTCATTTCTAAGGTTACTCTATTTTATTTTTAAGGTAGTATAAAACCATATATCCCATAAATTTCACTTAAATGATTAATCATAAAGGTCCCAATGAGTATTATTTCACACTCGATCAATTTTTGATGCTTGAGAAATTAAGTATTAGATGCATGTTACAAGACATTCATTTAAAAATTTTACACACCTTACTAAGGTCACAACTAGAGTGATTGAACACCCTTATCTCTAACAATCATCATGTAACTCTAGGTAAATTTGATACTTCTTGTCAAGATGACACTCTTGTTTGAGAGGGGTTAAAGGGGTTCACACTCAATATTATCATGTGTAGGTAACTAAAACATAGGATCCACTCAAATCATTTACATTCATTTTAAAATAATTTTACTTAGTTTGATTTAAATAACATTTTGAAATTAGTTGTGTAACCCATTTGTTAATAAGGAACATTTTCATACTCATGAGACTACTAGCTTTTCTATAGGAATTTCCTTAAGAACATGATTACCTAGTTTCACATCATACATTCATTTCACAATGGGACAAGTGGGAGAACAAGAGGGTAACTCTTCATTTAAAGATTAAGGTTCACATTAAAGTTTATGCATCATGGATTTTGTTTCTCTCAACATGATGATTTAAACATGTTACAAGAAAGATCTAATTTTTCTTTTCTCCTAGCATACCATCTCATGGTTACCCTTCCACAAACTAATCATAAATTAAAATGTTGTTAAGTTCCACAATTAACTCTTAACATTGTACCATAGACTCCCAAATGATAATAAAAATTGGGTGTTGAGTTCATTTATAATCCCAATTCTAAAGGTGACTTTCAAGAGTAGTTGGCAATCTTTGACACCTAACACCCTTCACTCTACACGTGTGTCGGGCCAAGAGGGTTTTACATTATGTTAAAGGTTGGTTTCCCATGGAGTACTACCTTAAGAAAACACATTCTCCTTATAACGCACACATGACTACCAATCCTAGGAGGGAACCCCATACTCAAGACAAAGTTTAACCATGTTATTCCTAACTATCGGGTTCATGACAATGTCGCTAAGCATATAGGCTAAGGTGATAATCTCAAACTTGGGCTTTTATTTCCTTAAGCTAGAATTTTCCATCGAGTTTAATGATTTAGGTTCACCCTATGGTTTTAGTTTTCCATGTTAAGAAGGATCACATGAGAAGGTAGTTATGTGAGAGTTTTATACTAGGGTTGATTGTTTTATTTAGATTTTTTTCTACATTATCAAGGAAAATAACACAACACACCAGAGATTTAGTCATCAATTTCACCCTAAAAGGGCACTATAAGATGTCAAACTCAATTACATTTAACATATATATTAATGTGTGATTCCTCCTAATTACAATCATATATACAACTAAGTTTAATAAACTACCTTGCAACATCTAAGAAATTTAACACCTAGTGATTATATGAAATCCTCTTATTCATTTATTTAAAATGAGATAAAACATATTTTCCAAGAATACAAGTATAAGTCTCACAATTTCACTTTTTGGAATTAATACATATAACTAGGCTAATTGGCCCTCATTAATCAAAAAAATACAATGGTACTTCATTTATTGATGAATACAACAAGTAATACAATTCAAATTTCTTCAGTCAATAGAATAAATGCAAAATTTTAAACTTCATCTTCCTTTCATCTTTCAAGTAGTCCATCTGCAAGATTTGTTAAGCAACTGTCAGTTCATAAGAACTGGACATGATAAGATCTATACCTCCTATAATAACTTACGCCATCTAGTATTTACATATAGGAAATATTGCATTAAGTTAAAATCACATAGCTAACAAAAAGGACACAGATCATGGTTGCAACATTTCCTGAACTTACTTGCATGTACATCGCTAACTACAACATTTAAATATAATTACTTTCATGCATTAATTCTATACAAATAACATAACCATTTAGGTCAATCAATCAATCATTATTACGAATTGAATAAATAGGTAATATTATTACTTTTATAACTTATCATTATCCAATTCTTGATACACTATAACTCTCACATATCCTTTACAAGATCCCATTGATCTTATATTATTCAAATAGATTTTTAACATTGACTAATACCAATCATTATAACTATTTATGAAAAATAGTTCTTGTATCCTTCATATATCTATCGGTATCGAATTATACTCAAGCATTATAACACTACAAGATAGACAAATCTATTCCTTCATATATATAACAATATAGAATAATACACAAGCATTATAACTATACAAGTATCTTTTAATATATGGTCTTCATTCAGGGTATCGAATAGTCTACGTATTTTTCAATAAAAGGAGTATCATTTTTGTGTTAGCAGTGAATATCCTTAATAATATGACGACATAGTTTTAGGTATAGTAATGTTCAACATATAGATGTATTGACATATAATTCCATACTATTATTTTCATTTTCCTGATTAATCAAACATCTTTGAGCTCAGTTTACCTTAATCATTCACGAGTTGACAAGAAGTGACAAAGTCACTATTGAGCTAGACCAACATAATGAGCACAGATCGACCAAACATTCCTTCAATCGTTGGTCTACAACAGTCAACCTAGAAATATTTAATCAACTGGAGGAGTTAAGGAGTAATCATTATAAGGAGAAATACCCACAAAAGGAAAGTATTAACCTATGAAATCGATATGATTTTGTTCAATAGTGCCATATAACTAGCACAATTTCAAAAAAAAAGGATGACACCCAACTCCATAGACATTGGAACTTATAGCTTATCGAAACATTACAACATTTCCATAAAACACAACTGTTAAAGAGTCCCCCAATAACCCAACAGGTCACAAATTTTATGACAAGGTCTAGGTCGGATACCATGGAATGGGTATTTAAATCTTCAAGACTTTGATTTCGAACTAATATATAGTCATTGGATCTTTACAAGAAGATCTAGGTATGGCTATATAACCCTCTAACTAACTTTCACAACTAAGGAAATCAAAGATATACCCAAATACATTAGATATCAAACCATGATAACATTGAGGAGTAATAAGCTTTAATCAGTTGTATCGAATACCTAAATGAAGTTCATAGAGTTTTAATACAACTCATGAATATTAAAAACATATCAACTATACATACACAGATCCCTCAAAGAAGAAGGGATTCGATATACCCACATAGATATAAGCCCCAATAAAACAAACCTCAAGTTTAAGTTCATACCAACATAGACTGTTTGTGTTTAACTTAACAACTTCAAGTATAATTCCACAAAAGCACATTACAAGAAAACCCTCTAAATAAATACCATATTGAATCACTAAAATAGTATTTCATTTACCTAGATTTTCATATATGAAGATAAAATGATATAATTTCCAGATTTATACAAAATAACTAACACCCAAAACCACTTAGCATTAACAAGCTTAATAAAAAATTTGTACATGAAAATAACAAATGGAGAAACATATCAAGGAAGGGATAGAGCCTATCATGCCTGGAGGAACGAAGCCGGTCAAAATTGTGGGATTTGGTTTAACATCTCATATAGGCATTTCATCAAGCGGTTTGCATGCATCCCAATTTCACCATTTTATATTTTTTGAAAGTTTCTAAAGCTTTTCCAACGAACCCATTTACACATCTTTCCTTCCTAAATACAAGGATATTTAAATAAGAGATATTTTTCCCATTTGAAACAACGGTTTCATCAAATTACCAAATTACCATATTATCTTAACTCCATGATCTCAACACATTTCCTCAAATTTCATGGACCATACAACAGTGCCATATTTAGTCAAGGATCCATTGCCATGTTTTTTGAGAATCAAACTATTTATCAAAATGTTGATACTTGGGTTGTCTCGGTTGGAATCTAGATAATCAGACCATTGTTTACATGCCTTACTGACCAAAATAAGGCATCATATTTTACTGGACTAAAAGGTCCAAAGGCTAAATAATGTTTAAATAAGGGAATGCTACCATAAATCCAACTTGATTTCTTAAAAACTAGGATGCAGAAGTCCAATGCATGGGTTGAGACTAACATCTTTGAAACATAGAGATTATTAGTGTTAACTTGAGAAGTAAATTGGAGACAGAGTCTCTTCACTCTAAGTATGGTGAAACCAATTCACAAAGTATTTAAAAGAACTGAATATGCCCCATTATAGTATCAAACCACCCTAGCATAATATTTTGAGCACTTATTAGATTCTAAAATTTAAATCATTTACAAAATCATTATTATCTAATGACTATATTTCATTTCTTTTTTGAGGAGAAATGAAAAGACTAATGTTAAGATATGTTTTGTAAGCCAAAGAATCTTCTGACAAGATCCCCAAAGGGACAAAATGCCAGGAATGACCAAAAGGACAATAGGAGGAAAGGGATTTATCCAATCCAATATCTAAACTTTTATATAACTCAATAAAACCAAAAGGAGATACTCCAAACATAATTCCCTTAAGACAAAAAAATGAAAAAATAATAGAAAAGAGCAAAATGGCATAAAAAACAAATCATCAACTAAAAGGTGCTTCAAGTGTCAAACACAATATTTAATAAAATTATATCTTCCTTTACATGCCTAAATGATAGTGCCTCCTTATCCTCAATATTTTCTTCTTCTTCTCTATATAACAAAAAAACCAACGACAAACATGTAGTTTTTTCCTCTTAGAGACCATTGAACCCGCTTTGAAACAAATACAAATGCATCCAAATCAATCAATTTATGCATAAGTAAAATGAGGAGATATTTGGGTTACACATTTATCTCTCATGTGGAGGCTGAAAGCCACAAATTTTGAGATGGATAGATTGGAGTGATTTGGGATGACTCTCAACCCATTATTTTTATTGAATTTTTTGAATAGGACTTTTATTTATACGCTAAATTTATATAACAGTATTTTTGCTTAATCATGTTGTTCAACTATCCAATCATTCTAAACTCTAAATGTTAATTTGGCAATGGAAAATGAAAGGTCTAAAAGGAACCTCGAAAATAAATTTCTTGGATTATTCCCTAACAAAGGCAACTCAAATATCATCTAAATAGAAAATTCAAACATTGATAAAGTCCCCCTCCCACTTGCACGTATCTCATGATACATTTTCCAAGGTTGAGAAAATATTTTTTTTTTTTTTAAATTTTATTTTATCAATCCATGACTAAACGGATCAAGAATTTAAATGGAGGGGCATTATATATCCCTCCCCTTATAAGAGAATCATCCTCGATGTGACATAACACCAAAGCTCAAAGGATACATAGGAAATAAATTCAATAATGACACATGTTGTTTAATAAAACAACTTATTGTACAATGTGACCACAAGGAAAGAGAAACTAATTTTGGCAATATCTTAAATTTTAATGTTCTATGAAGATTGGTAGTTAGTTATCTTTTACTTTACTACTCAATTAGTCTTTTCTTTTACAATATTTCTTAATCTCAAACTCTTAATATTCATTTTTTAGAATTTCAATTGTCTTATGTTCATGGGTGCCCAATAGTAATTGGCCTCAAGATGTCACACAAAACTCAACACAACAAAAATGACCCATGAGACATCTTTCTACATACTTTCATGACTGTATCACATCACAAGACCTCTAATTCCACCATGGAAAGACAACAAGTAGTCCACATAATGAATAATTTCCAACAATTATGTCACATAGGCATAGATCCAACACACACAAGTGACTAACAAAAAATGAATCATGACGTTGATACAAATGAAATTGGTATCACATGACCCAAAACCATGACTATACCCACACAATGCAAGGACAAGATCCAATAGTACATACCAACCAAGAGGAGTGTCAAACCTCAATCATAACAATGCCTAACAAGACTCACAAGAGTAACTCATAGATCAACATAAGTACCACAAAAGAACTCGATATACCTCCCAAAGCATCACAAAAAACTCCATATACCTCCCAAAGAGAAAGAATCATAGTGCCAAAACCAAGCCTTGGGTCAGTTCTCATAGAGACCTCTAACCATAACAAGCCACTCAACCTAATTTCCCCATCTCCTTATTTATCCATATGGGGTCACTTAGCCATAGAGCCCCATCTCCTTATTTCTCCATAGAGCCCCATCTCCTTATTTCTCCATTTAATGAGTCAGGTCACCCTATGGCCCTAGGCACATAGAGCCCACGTCACCCCCACCCAAGTGGCATAGTAACATGTAGTTCAAAAAAAACACCCTATGACCCCCTGGGGTGTACCCCCATACAACGAAGTGGGTCCATAGGTCCAACCACTCCATGGTGAATCCCATGACCCTATTCAACACATTATGACATTAGAACCATATAAAAATCCATTTCAAATGCCAAGTGGAAAAAATCCCAAGCCTTGGGCTAGGCTAGAAAAATTTTAAACTTGAAAAGAAAATTTAAAACTAAGCAAAACAAATGGCTAAATAGCCACCATAATGCAAGCCACATCATTAGTGCAATAGCCAAACCAAAATATCCCAAAATTTAATAATCATCAAAAGTTAAATATAAAAATTTTTAGTTCCGAGATAAGAAAATAAAAATTAAATTATGAATAAAATACGAGAGTATAGAGAAATATCACATATGATCACTATATGGCCCTTATACATCCACCAAAGGGGTACTCATTGAGTTGTTGGCACTCGGACATTCAAGCCTCAACTCGTAAAATAAAATATCCTAAATAATATAAATATCATATCTCCTAAATATCCCTCCATTCCCACAAGGCTCAACATATAACTTAATCGAGAGGGGGGTGTATAGGTTGTCATTCACTGAGCCTAAGGTGTTTGCAAAACACAATATACATGGTGCTCATGGGAAACTACCATGCATACCAAACAAACAAAAGTGGGTTTTCAATCTATTTAAGACTCCACTCCTATCTGTACTCATCTTGAGTATATTGTCAATGGTACACAAATCTAAGGTACACATAGGTCATCATACGAAAACCATATAGGGAGAGAGAAAAATATAGGTTGTCATCTACTAAGCCTAAGGTGTTGAAAAACACAATAATATATGGTGCCCATTGGGCAATATGCCATACATACTAAACAAACAAGAGGTGGTTTTCATTCTATGTAAGACTCCACCTCCTATCTCGTACTTAGCTCGAGTGACTGGTCAACGGTACTCATTTCCTCTCTCCAAACATACACTTTTTACCAATTTCTTCCCTTAGGGTTGGTTAGTGTAAGGTTCACAACATAACACATAACTACATTACTAACACGATGGTGATTACATGCACATTAACCATAGCATCTTACACATGGTATATATACATGGTATAGACAAAATCATTACTTTCATGGGTTACAATACATCATGTTTCCACATAATGCACCCAAAGTGCAAGTACTATATAATAGGGGTCATACGATCACCATATGCCCCTAATTCACGACATGAACCATCACATATTACACAAATTATATGTATGATGAACACAATGACTAACATTACAACATATAGTCAATTTGTAATACAACATGGTGACACACACGATTCATCACAACATGGTGGTGACATCATGATACAATCCAATTCACTATACACTAATTTTTCATACAACACATCAACACACCTACATATCACAAAATAAAAGACACTCCAACACTCTGTAATCCACAATAACATTATTTTCACACACAACAAGGTGGCACATCACACATGAACTCCTCATTGAATCCAAAAAGGAGAGTGAATAACTCATCACAAGCACATCAACATGATAACAAATATGCACTAAGTGACATGCACAACATGTGTGTTCATAATATCACAATTACAATGATTGTTCACATCACAACATATATCACATTAATTCTTCCCATATCCACCACCACCATGCAAAATCATCACAACTCCAATCCATCCCAGAGGTTTGAGAGCATGAACCTCTCACTCTGATACCATATGTAAAGCCCACAATTTTGACACACAAATACAATAGTAAAAATACTAGGAATAATTTTTTTTGACTTATATTGCTTGATACATGACAACACAAGGGATTTCTTAGGAAAACACATACTCATGAGACATTTGCACAAACTTTATCCCACATAGGTAACATGAAACACATGAAACACATCGAGGCCACATTTCCCAAATGACAAGGCACAACACGATAATTCCACTATATAGTATAAACTCATGTATAGGCACCATCCCTAACACAACACTTTCCTGGTTCATACATTTATTCTAGAATTATTTTGTTATTGACCTTACTTATTTGACAATCACTTGTCATGGA
>CM031239.1:396621992-396656992 GCA_018340775.1 Taxus wallichiana var. yunnanensis | reverse complement strand
ATTTGTTGCATACATTCACAATTCCACCATTTTACATTTTCTTGAAAGTTTCTAAAGCTTTTCCAATGAACCCATTTGCACATCTTTCCTTCCCGCAATACAAGGATATAAGCGCCAAAAGAGATATTTTTCCCACTTGATTTGCTTACCAGTTTCATCCCAAATTACCAATTTACCATATTCTCTTAACTCCATGATCCCAACACCCTTGCCTCCAATTTCGTCTAACCATACAACAATGCCATCTTTAGTCAAGGATACGTTGCCATTTTTGTTTTAGAACAAAACTAATCAAAAGTTGATCGGGTGTCTCGGTTAGAAGTCCACACAACCAAACCACTATTTACATGCCTTACTAACAGAAATAAGGCATCATATTTTTTTGGATTGAAAAATCCAAGGAAAATGTCTTGTTCACTTGAGAAGTAGCCATTGAAGACAAGGTAAAGCTCTAGCTCTCTTCACTCCAAGCATGGTGAAACCAATTCACAACAGTTAAAATAACTTGAATATGCCCCAATATAGTAAAACCATCCTAGAATTATATTTTAAGCACTTATTAGACTGCTATAATTCAAATCGTTTACAAAATCTTTTCTATCAAATGCCTAAGATTCATTTCTTTTGAGCAGAAATTCGGTAGAATATAGGTTGAAAGAAAGATATCTTTCATAAGCCAATCAAGAATCTTCTTGCAATGTCCAATCCTATTACAAGAGACTAAGATCCCTAAAACAAAAATGGCAAGACTTTATTCCACTTATCTATTTACGGTTGTCAAACCTTTTATAGTAACTCGATTCCCAAATGAAAATGGAACGATTTACTCCAAACATATATTTCCCAACCGGAGATAGATCATTATATGCACTACTCAAAATAATAGATAAAGAGTAGGAATGAATGGCATAACAAAGGTTAGAATCCATGTAGATAGGTGTTTATAAGCGAGAAAAAAAAAAATACAATGCAACTAAACATTACACCCGAAAGAAGTGCCTCCTTATCCTCAATCTTATTTTTCCTCTACATATAACAAATAAACTAGCGGTAGGTAAACATTTCCCCTCGAGACCAATGAATCTACTTTGATATAGATACAAACCCACGTCAATCAGTTTGTATAAAGTAAAATGAGGAGAAATTTGGGTTCCATATTATCCTCCATGTGCAAGGCTGAATTAACCCACAATGGGACTTATTTTAAGATGGCTATTAGTGAGAACCCCGTTTAGCAAAGTTTTCCCTACAACATTTTATTTATTGAATAATGAGAGTACATAATTTTTCTCTTACTACAACTATCTAATCACTGCTAAAATCCAAATGTTAACTTTGGCTTCACACGGTCAAAACCTAGGACCCCAAATAAATTTCTTGGATTATTACGCAAGGATATGACAAGTGCTGAAAGGAATTTAGGATGTGTCTCTCTCAACGGTCACCTACATCTGAAACCCCTTTTATTTTTGGGGGGCACTACAAACAATGTGTAACACTAGAAATCGCACGTGAGGTGTGCCTTGTTAACGCCAAAAGCAAAATATTAGCGAGTGGAAAAGGAAACCGAAACAGACAACAAAACAATATGATATTTGGAGGAGGAAAATGAAAAACTACGAAGTAGTGGAAACTAGTGTGGAAGAAAATATCTATATTGCAGAAGAAGTGGAGCAGTTTGAAAGGGAAGCCCCATTGGGGATTAAGAGGGGAGTGTGAAGGGTAGGGAATGAAGTCGGAATTTTTCTTGTATGCGTGATTAAGGAAGAGATGTTGAAGACATTTTTTTCATAGCGGTTGAATGAAAAAGGGGGTTAAATTGGAAGGGTGGATATGGAGGGAACTCTTGATAGAGATGGGAAGGTAAACCCACCCCTAATGTCAGCAATGGGTCTCCGCAAAGTAAGCCCTTCAGATTTATGGATTGAGAATGCCCAAGCTATTTCAAGTGGTCATTGCCCGTGCACCTCTAGAAATTGGTGGAATTTGAACATGGGAAGGGTTTTCCATATCCAATTGGGCCCCCGTGTATGGATCAAATTTGACGATGATGAATGAAGGCAAACTAGGTGGGTGAAATGAAATGGTGCAAACAATCTCGAGGATAGAACCAATAGCACCATTTAAAAGACATGTTTCACCCCACAAATTTGTAGAGAGCATGTCATTTTGGTTGACGTGAGAGAAGAAGTTTGTGTTGTAATTGAACCATAATTAGCCTATCATGAGTCAGTATGCTCGGTGTTCAGAGAAATGAGTACTCAAAGGCCATAAAATTAATTTGATTGTTGATTCAATTGTTCCTTTTACAATTAATTTTGTTTTGAGTTATGACTCTCATAAAACAATAACAACATTGACAACTCTATATTTAACATTTAAACTGTATAAGACACGCATTGACTGCGACTAAATGACAAATGTGAGAAACTTATCTAATATAGCTACAAGCTATTATTAAATAATAGTTTTTATTATTGGCAAATAGTTTTTGGGAGGGACTATACCCCAATAAAATAATACTTTTTTACACACACACATGTATATATTTACTAAGAAGATGAATAAATATCAATAAAATGAAGATCGTCTATTTGAGTTTATAAAGCTATAAAAATTAGACTAAAATTAAACACTACTTCGATCACCAATTTACATGAAAATAAAACCTATTAAAAATTACAAAAAATGTTTCAACCAAGATTTAGAATGAAAACGAGTCACAGTGAATGGACTTGTATATATTACAACTGCGAAGTTTTACATGGGTTGATTAATCGATGTCGAGATGAACACATACAATGCAAGTTTGTTAAAATAGAAGATTCAAAAGGGTAACAAAAAAATATGGTTGCAACTGTTAGAGCTTCCATGGAGATAGCAACCTGAGATGGAAAATAATAGATTTGAATCGAATTAAGGTGAACGTGTTGGCGAGTTCAGAATTGATTTTACACAGAGATTCGAGTTGGTAGGTAAGGAAACCAATGCTAACTTGGATACTTCCATAAAATCAAAACGTAGACAATGATGTTGGTCTAATGCATGTATTTTCACAGAACCATATGTAGACTTTAGTGATTACATGTTGGGTGATGACGTGGAGCAGTATAAGCTACTCAGACATAGATAAACCCACAATCATATCAAGACACAACTATTCTAAGCCAAGAGTGATTCATGCAAGATTACAAATACATGGCCTCCCAAGCTACTCAATTGCTATCAATATGTGTAGCTACCAGGAAAATACATGATTTCTTTAATTTCTAGTTTCTTTTTCTTTTGTGCATCACTTTGATGGTTTTCTCCTCCTTTTTCTTGCCCTCTTTTTAGCTTCCTCGCCACTCCACCTCGAGCATCCTATTCTTCATTTTTGTCCCACAATATGTGCATGCTCGAGTTTACGGTGGATTTGGGATGTTCATAAATCAGAGGCCTAAAGTCCACCATTAAAAAGGCCTTTGATGCGACATTGCTCAGGTAATTTTCTTTGCTACTCACTCTTCAATCTATTTCCCTGAATTAATCTTTTTTTGCAGGTTCATCGCTCCTTCTGCCATCTTGAAAAGCTGAAGAACTCTTGGCATGGGGTCCGAAAAGAAACTCAAAGTGTCCATGCAAAACATCAATGCATTTACAACACAATCAGGTGATGTAATCGTTGCTCCTGAGGAAATCCATGAAGATTTTTTTTAGACAAAACCCTGATTAAGGAAGAAAATGCCCTGTCGAAAAGCTTAAAAAATTAAATAAAACTAAACTCTACTTCTACCACCAATTTACATGAAACTAAAACCTATTAAAAATCACAAATAATGTGCCCATAGTGCAATCGCCAAAACGTTCATCAAGCTCAATGTGCAAGCTCCAGAGTTCGTTCTCAAAGTGCAATTGCCAAGACCCGTTCAAATGCATAAACCCACTCAAAGGCCAATATTTGTGGACTGCATGCCTCTGCCACCATTTCTGACGTCTTCACCATAGTCTTTCGAGTAGCGTAGCAAGATGCAGAGCCCGCGATGACCTCCACTTCTGCTCGAAAACCCCAGATCGATGAATCCAAGTAAAAAATTCTCGAGCGAGTAAATGCAAAAAATGGGGTGGAGCGTTCTGCATTTGCTAGCGTATTAAAATTTTAAGATAGTTTAGATTTATCCTCATCGTCTACGCCATTATCAATATTTTAAGTTTAATGTAGTTTAAATTCATTCGATATAGATATTCCTTAGATTGATAACGTATGAATCAAATAGCTTTAAAATTTTAGGATTTTTTAGATTTATCCTCATCGCCTACGCCATTATCAATAGTTTAAGTTTAATGTATGAAATTTAGGGTTTGGAGAGTAAGAACACATTTAAAGGGCATTCAATATAAATATTCCTTAGATTGATAACATATGAATCGTATAGCTTCAAAATTATCTACTATTTGCTTCTCCATGTATTTAACAACAAAATAAAAATTGAATGAGAAAAAAGACCCGTGTCAAACAAACCCACCAACCGGGTTACGCACTCTTCAAAACCCAGGGCAGAACATGGAGAGTGACGCACCCTAAATGGCCTTTCAGACCTGTCATTTTCCTTGCATAACAATACAAACACTTTATTTCAGATCCAAAGGCGTTAACCGAGACTCATCAATGTAAAATAATTTTAATGCATGAGTGACATTTGTTGCAAACCTGAACCAATGCAGACTCTTGTAAAACTAAAGTGTGATCATAGCCTAGTTTACCCCTTTTTATTGTTTCTTAAATTACAAAACATTTTATAGCCGAACATTTGCAGTGTAGAAGTGTCATCATCAATATTTACTGTATCTACTTAATGAGATTTTGTGTGTGTGTGTGTGTGTGTGTGTGTGTGTGTGTGTGTGTGTGTGTTGGTAAATCGATTATACATATTATTTTGGAAAACATTGAGAAAATTCTAAATATTTTGGAAAATGTAAACCAAGGGTGTGCCAAATTTAATAAATCATAATAGGAGTCCATTTTATTCATAAGAATCCACCACATTACAATAGCAAATGAAGTATGTACATATACTCTCGCGATAGACACAGACACAATACAAACAATAAGACCAAATATACATCCACCATACACAAACACTAAGAAAACAAGTTTTTCCCTTCTCCGGTCACGAGTTCGACCCCGAGGAAAACAAAGGCACCATTTAACGTTGGTTGAAGCTCAATAATCCTCAGTCGCCAATGGCTGGTGGTGAGTGGGTTCAGATCGAATCATGAAAAACTCATCAATGATCCCAGCAAGGTGGGCTCCAACAAAAGGGCATACTTGGTAAATCCAATGGTGCCTTCATGCCCAGCTAACCAGAGCAGGGCCAAATGCTTCGTGAAAATGGCCCTCCAGCTAAAATGTTTGCACTAACAATAAGCCCAATGGCGATGGGACCAATTGTGGCTAAATCCCCCTTCTTGGGATCAAGGGTTGTGGCATAGACAGTGTAGACTAGGCCAAATGTCATCACAATCTCGAACACAACAGCAGTCCATTCTCCTATGCCATGCGACAACCTGAACCCCCCTGTATGTTGCATATATACATAAACTCACGAATTAATATATACTCAATTTATATATACTTAAATATGTGTACACAGGTTAAAGTCTGTAGAAATTGACATTAACAACATGCGTGAAGAGTATACACAATGAGCACATTCATTTGTGAGTTGTGTTAAACTCACAAGTCAATATATACTCACTGTATATATACTTCAATATAAGTACATAAATTCACATTAATAATGAGAGCATCTACCCGTGTGCCAATCTATACTCACTGTATAATGCATGAATCACATTTGTTGCAAACTCGAACCAATGCAGACTTTGGTCGATCCCATCCCAATGTAGAGCTGGCGCCGAGAGGTGTGATAGGGTGCAGCAACAGCAACATCAGCATCAGCATCAGGCGCTGGTTTCTCGTGATGAGCCATCGCCTCCTTTGACTGTGGTGATCCCAAGCTCAAGCAACTCCTTCCTTGAAGTCCAACCGACCTGTACCACCAGCAACCGTAGGCACAGCCGCAGCCCCAACCGCAAGATGATCACCACAAGCAGACGAAGGGAAAAAAGTAGGCACAGACGGGTTCCTCTCATGGACCATCCCATGGTGATGGGTGCGGATTCACAGGAATCCGACGTCCGTCTCGTGCACATGCTCATGGCCTACGCGGAAGTAGTTCAGGAAAACCGCCATCAATGGAAATAGATGAAACAACAAATTTAGTTCCATATATTTATTTTTATGGGGTTAATGGAAACTTGGTGTAGGATTTACAATGGAGGAGATCTTGAAGACGTTGTGAGAGACTGCACTGCATGTGATGTATTCAGTGCAATATCTGAAAATTTCACTGAAAACTTTCAAGACGACATTCACTTCTCTGCAACGCCCTACGCATTTTCCTCTTCGAAGAGTCGAGGATCTCACAAATTTATGATAGCCAATACCAAACAGAGGCCGGTGGTGATGAGAATATCCCCACTATTGAGTCTCCCTCTACTGCGTCTGTAGATTTGAAATCTTCGACAAAAGACAACAACAGTACTCAACTATGCGACCGTTGTTCCACTACCACTAAAACAAAATTGAATGGCCACAGTTTAACCAAGCTACCCTCGAAGTGAAAATAAGGTATGAGTTTGACCGAAATTACCTGTTCCAGTAAAAACCTCAACCTGCATACCATTTGGCAGTGACACGTGTACGGCGGAAGATTGGATGTACTTCGTCGACCAAATGATCCAGGCCCTCATTTGCCGTGTCTCGTGCGTGTCGAGTCCCTCGGGATTTCTAACTTAGAACATTCCTTTTGGCATAATTACAGTCGGTAAATGAATATGAGACATTGGGAATAGAGTCAATGAGAGTAGTTGGCTATGCACAAACACAACAGTGAACCATTCCTTGTGTTTGGAGAATTTTTTACACAACATGGATCCTCACACAACATTTAATGTTGTTCAATGCACATTACAAAGTTGGATAACACTATACAAATAGATGTGAAAGCTGTCTGCCGGTGTACCAACGATTTCTATGCCTCCATGGTCGTTCTATGTCCGACTCCTAGCCATGGATTTATCTTGTCGAGTAAATCATTCCCTCTCGTATAACACCTATCGACATAATTACATGAATCCAATACAAAAAATAAGCACCATATCCATCTCAAATAAGATAAATAAAACAAAAATTCTACTAATTAAAAATCAAAAATCTTAAAACCAATAAAATATCTACTACTTGTGATTTGAACCATACTTTTTAATATAACCATTAACATTTTCATCTTGTGTTTTTAACCACTAACGTTTTTCATGAATAAACTTACGCAAATAAAAATTTATATCTTCTCCATTGTCATTATGGAAAACCGGAAGATTTTTACTCAAAAATAGATGAAGAAATTCACGGGAGGATTATCTCATTTTTTCTTTTTAAATTTACGTGGGCATTGTGTTAACATAAGTGTATAAAAATAAGTTTTATTGTAGGAAGTAAATATGCCAAACCAAATGACTAGTTATTTTTAAAAAAATCCATTTGGGACATTTATTTTTATATTTATCACATAATGTACATCAATTGTCATTTCCATCATTTTCCCAATCTCTTCCTACAATTTCAAAAGATTATTATCCATTACAAGAGCTTGGTTCACTCAATTATCTTTCCCTTATCATTTAGTTCATGATCTCTCAAAATATGATTTAATCTTTTCATATCAAAGTTTTGTTTATATTTGCAGCTAATATTTATATGGATGAGGATATTATATGAATTGAGTATGAAGAGTTGAAATATAACAAACTTAAAATGGTTAAAGTTATGAATAAAAAGAAGTGGGAAATAATTTGGAATGGTAGATGGTAGATTAATGATGCGCAATGTGTATCCTCTGGATTGGTTTAAACCTTGGCCTTCCCCATCGTCTTCATCATTCTTGTAATGCCAAACTATGAAACTTGGACATTCTCTTTCAATTGTAGTATGTAAAATTAGGGAATTAATATTCTTCTCACCAACTTCTATTGAAGATTAAATCCATCATACATTATTAATCTCCTTCAAATAAACTCATAATAATAATGAAGAAACAAGTTTTGTTCTTTCTTAAGTTGTACTTGGATATAGTGCATAGTCGGACACATCACCTTTATTTCAAAGGATCGAGTGGACTCATGCCTATATAGATACCATTGGTTCCCTTTCATACAACCAGAGGGTGATGATGTCCATGCTATATTTTTATGAGTGTTGTTTACAAGAAGTCTTCATAGGAAGTTATTTTTAGTGCATGTTATTTTTCCCCACACCCTTCACCATTTAATATTTGAAATAAAAGTGATTCATCATTTCAAAATCTACATAATAACAACATTTTCTTGGTTGGTGATATCCTCTTTATTGGTCATTTCCATTACTAAATTTCTTACATGTATTATTTTATATGGCATTGACTTAAATCCTATGTCGACTCAATCAATGGACATACAAAATGAAGTCCTTTTACACAATTCTTAAAATAAAAAATATATTCATATGGGAAAAAAATTAATAGTTTAGGAAACTCACATGGTTTGGTGATCCTTAATACTTCTATCTAAGTTATGATCTTTATAGGTTTCACTTGTTACCCTATTACTAGTAGTTTTCTAATCGTTAGTTATGTCATCTTTAGTAGGGTTCTTCTATTAGAAGTTTTGGACCTTCATATTTCATGTTTTCCTTCTTTTTTTTACTATTGTGTGTTATCTTTTATGATGCACTCAAATCTCCAAACATTGTTTAATCCCTAAACAGAGACTACCATTATCTATTTTGACCACTAATTAAATATGAGAAGTTCAAAACAATATCCAATAATCTTGACTCTTTAAATCCTATTGATCCGGAGGTCAATATTGGGAATTATAATTTCCTAAAATCTCCCTGAACTGTTCCTTAGGTAAGTACTAGTCGATAGCTTTTTGTCAACTATTTGAACATGAAAAATGTATATCGTACACTCCAAATTCAGCCCATGTAAAAATAGGGTGTTTGTAAGACAAAGAAGAGAACAATGACACAAATAATGGGCACATTGTGGAAAATTGACATGTTTCGTCATGACATCAAAAGTGAATCGGAGAAAAATCAGAACCTTTTTTTTTTAACCTCTTATCTTTGTGAAGTAACAAAAGGTTTGTAGTAATGGGTTCGCTTTTATTTGAAGTGGACCCAACTGTATGAAGATCTAAGTATCTTGTTGAACTAATACCAAGTTGAGATCGAGTCGGAGACTAAGCTACTCAGGTGAGCTAGAAAGCGAGTTGATTGAGTTAGAAATGAGATAAAGGCAAGTTAATCAAGCCACCTCAGCGAGTTGATAAATGAGCTAACCGAGCTCGAGACTGAGTTATCCAACCCACCACTACCACATTAACCAAAGAAGCCTACTAAACGGGTGAACAAAATGGTGAGAGTGGCCCAAACCACATGATGGACAGGTTGGTAAAAGGCTTTAAAAATCCTAGAGGATAACCATGCCTGTTAAATGTGGAATAAACCCCAACAACCTTCCAAAATGCAACACATAAGGCCAACAACCTGGTGGAAGTGGTAAAAGCTCAAGCGAGAAGGGTGTCAATGTGGAAAAGTGGGCGAGGATGTGGGCATTAGAGGGCGATCAATGGTGACATGGAGGATAAGAAATTTGTAGGATTGATAGGTGAGTTGTGAAAAATTTACAAGGTGGGATTTGAACCCCACACTGCCGCATAAAACTCTCCCAACCAAACAAACTCATCTAACCAAGTTGTTTGGCTATGACTCTACCAATAAAGCTATGACTCTACCAATAAAGCTCTTAGAAAATATTTTTGGGGTTGGGGTGTGTATATAAACCCCCCACCATGCTCTCATTTACACAAGCACTTCTAAACAAGTAAGTGTGAAGGAGGGAGAGTAAGGAGAGCCTTAGGCTATTAATCTAAGGCATTTTTGAAGATAAGACCTATTTTAAATGGACATGGTGAAGAGTTAAGACCTTTTTTATTAGGCATTGTATTATTGAGTTAATTATTTTTTAACTCAACATTATTGTAAAGGATATTATTACGCCTTAGTCTTTCTGCATGGGGCCAAATCTAGGAGTGGAGCTAAAGGAAGTTGATATAGCGGTAGAAAAGCATACTCAGAGATCGATTCTTTATGCGGGCATTATTCATCCAAGTTTGTGTTGCTTAGAATTCGTAGATAAGAATTGTATTGTTGATCTCGTCGACGATACCATATCTAACTTATATCTATGTAGAGGCTGTAGGTCATGCGAGAGAGGGAAGTCTACAAGAAGGTGTAACTCATCAAAAACTAACACTATCCAACTTAGCTCTGTGTAGAGGTTGGAGGTCATGCAACAGAGGAGAATTCTATCGGAAGTGTAAAGCTGAAAAGTAATTCTAGAAAATTAAGAAGATTTCTAAGACAGTCTAGGTTCTACTGAAGAACCAATTGGCACTAGAGTTCGAGTGAGCCAAAACATTCATTATAGTATTGTAAGTTTCTTTGTATTTATGATCATAATGTTATAATGAATCAGCTCAGCATTTAGCAAACCCGAAGACGTAGGCAATTTCCAAACTCCGTTCTCAACTCATGCACAGTGTCGCTTATTTCTCGTGTATTGTATTTTGTTAAGTTGATTGTATTTTCGGGGTAAAAATCAGAATTAAAATAATTTTCCTATAAGGATCCATTTGTTAAGGAAAATTTTTAACCAATTTATGGATCAAGTTTATTATTAGAGTAGGATTTTATCCTGCAAACTTACTATCCCCCCGAAGCAAGTTGGTATCGAGAACCGGTTTGTCATCTATGGTTGTAGTGAAATAGAATTTTACCAGTTCATATAATGGCTCATTGGGCTCACCATAATGTGCACCATAATGCACATGGTGATTCTACATCAATGATATTAGGCACGTTAGAATGTTGAATTAAGATGGAGCATAGAACTCTACCATCTTTATTGTAATAAGAATTCCATCACCAAGGACACAAGAAGATGTAGTGCCCACCTCTTTCTGGCATCAGTTCATTTGCTGACTCATTTCATTTACTAGATTTGAGATATTGATTTAGCACCATTTTTATATTATGTGGTTCATTATGGAATATTTGGTGACACATGTGATTGTTTAGGACACGTGGTGTCAATCTAGTATTATGATCATCATCTTAGTTTGTTTGCACCTATATGGTTATGGATACCAGCAGGACATGATGCAATTAGTTTATCGATATATGATGGATGGATATTGATGTTGTTGTATACTTTGATATCATTGGTTGATAATGGTAAATTGGATGTTATCATGTAATAACCTAGATGGATCTTATATCTTGATTTACTATGGATGCATGTTGTTAGAATATAGTCATCTCATTTTGATATTAATTGTTGTATAGTTAGAATGAATATCCATGATTGATTTAGTTGTTGTTATATTGGATTATTTCTCTGATTTATTATTTATCGAGTAGGTATGTTTAATGTGTGAATTGAGTGTGCAGATTATAGGTCACACAAGAGAATGCGGGTTTCAGAGTTGCACCTCATGTTGCCTGGCCGGTGGTGGGCCGAGTCCTTTAACCATTCATGATCTTTTTATAACCTTGTTCATATGTGGCGTATTCATTTGTGGGACACCATTGGTGATTCCTAATTTACCTATGTTATTTTAATTTGTTAAGCCTTGTACTAAACTTGTTTAAGGACCTAATGGTCCCCTCATGCATTAGTGATGTTATTATGTTAGTAATATTGTTGTTAGTGGTTTGGGACCACCTAATCATCATTTGGGTGGGCCCCACCACCTTTACCTTTGAGCCACTTTACCCAATCTCGAATTTGAGAAAAATGTGGCATGTGTAAGGGTCTCTTTTCACGTTGAGGGGCCCTTACACTCAAAATGGACCCCTTGGACCCTACATGGGTAGGGGGCCTCTTTAAGGTCAAATGGGATTTTACCTCCCATATGACCCCTCTCATGTCACCATCTTGTAAGTGTGTTTGATTTTTGTTTTCTTAAAAGTTGAAGTAAGTTGGCTTATTGGCTTTTTAGGAAATTTGGGATTTTTCTTCCCAAATGTGTTTTGTTTTATGTTTAATGGGATTTTTGGAATCTTTTGTTGGAGAATGAGATGGGTGACACATGTCACCCTCTCATTTGTGAGGATTGGAATTTTATTCTTCATTTTATATAACCTCAAGGAGAGGGGGTAGGTAATTTTCTTGTCTTTTTTACTTTGGAAAAATCTTAGAGCTTGGAGCTTGGAGATTTGAAGAGCTTGTTTGTTCTTGAATTTGGATAGCTATTTTTGAGGTAGGCCTTCATACCTCTTGTTTTTGTTTCTATGGTATAATGTGCAAAATAAAAATGGTTTTTTGGATTCTTGAATGCTTGCATGTTGTTGTGGGTGTCTTTGTAAATCTTGTTTTTCTTATTAAGTTGCAACGTAGGAGTCGAATTAGATGATTGACTACGGGTAACCCAAGTCATGGAAATATTTGATGGAGGAATAGGTAGTTGAGATGGTGATGAAGGATGTCTTGCGAAGAAAGGGAGGACCATGATGAAGACTCGAATTAGATGTTCAATTGATGGAACTTGGAGTCACATGAGTCTTCAAAAGAGGACGACGTTGTTGAGGTGTTTTGGAATAAAGTTCTACGAGGAAGGGAGAACTATGATTCAAGATTTGATCTAGGGGTATCCGAACAATAGTTGGGATCCAAGTCTTCAGAAGAAGAGTGGGAGTCCGAATGGTAGTTTGGATCTGAATCAGAAGAAGAAGAGTGGGGGGAACCTGAATAATAATTTGGATCAGAAGCATCCAAACCATACCACCAACTATGAGCTAAAGGTGGGGAACAAGGTACCCATATGGGCTCTCTAACATGAAGAACTAGATGAGGTTTAGTTGTAATGGGAGTCTGTTGATGTGAATTGCTAAACCTAGGTTCCGTATTGTTGTAAATATGAGAAACCACGTGATGGTCAGTCATTGTTGGCATTATTTTAAGCACACATGTCTAGACCTAGATAGTGTGATGGAAATCCTTTAAAGGGAAGGAAGTGACATGTCGATTTGAGTAGCATAATGACAACCAGCTAGACATTTTGTAAGTATGGAGATGCGTGCGTGATTTTATATAGAAGGTCTAAGGAAAATAGACATCATGAGGACGCTTGATATTGATGAGATCAAAAGGGATTGTCCTAGAAAATAAGTTATCTTAATGAATAATCACAAGGAATAATCATGCAAGTGTGAAACACAAATCCAATTAACAAGGAAATACACCATATGAAAATGTGTGTGCAAAGATGATCAACACAATGTTAAAATTTACGTCAAGCTCGAAATGAACAAGGCATAAATTTTAACAAAGGGTAGATATGACTCCTAATCAAAGGATACCACGACAAGTTCAACAACCAACAAGGCCAAAATGTTAAAGGGTGAGGATTACAAATGTAAGCCACGTAACCACACCAATTGGACACGTTAATCAAGCTTCACGAAGAAGTGAGATATTAGTGCCAACATGGTATCGAAACAACACAAACAAAGTAAGTGACACTCTTCAATATTTTGGACAATTTTTGAAGAAAAAATAAGTCAAGGTATATTGAGGATGTGTTAAAATGTGTGCAGCGTAACACCACAATGCAAATACTTAGATCACATTTACGAAAAACACAACATAAGTATCTTAATTGTGTTGAAACAATGCAAACGAGGCAACACATCAAAGGGAGATCAAATGATGGATCAATCCTAACTATGATGATGATCTTGAAATCAAGATCAAGTGGCCATAAAAGATATGAGGACGCATCCACGCATCACTTTAGTTGTTTAACAACTCAACCGCAAAACATGGATGAGCGTAAATGGACAAAAAAGTGGTGAACACTATCTTTGATAACACTCTCAAAAGATGCCTTTTGTTGTCCCGAATGGGAAACAAAAATGCAAAGGTGTAGATCAAAATATCCAAAAATAAAATAAGTGCCACTTGGATGAGCTTCATCTCGTCAGAAGGTGAGAAAGAAACTAAGCTAAGTGAAACATCGTCTAATTTTCATGATGAAAGTTACTTGGAGGTCGAACCTAAGTGGGCTCTTTGCCTTGTTTGAAAAACAAGGTTCAGACTCCAAATAAGTTGTCACTTCGTGTGGCTCGACGTGAAAAGGACTAGTAAAGTGGGCTCCAAGAAAAAATGGCTTTCCTAATAAGTTCTCTCAACTAGGTGTTACAAAGTCATCTAAGAGCGGGCACGATTTACCCAAAAAGTTACACTGACTAAATTGGGAGTATCTCGGCTTTGCCCCCTTCAAGTATAGTGGGAAATAAATGCGTCCATCATGTACTCTTACTAGGGTCATGATACGGACAACTTTGTAACACTATCTCACAAGGAAAACTAATCAAGTGGGTAAGCGGAGTGCTTCTTGTTTCATCCATGAGGTTACACAGCGGTGGATTACTTTAGGGTTCCTGGAACCACCCCCATTGTTATAGCTTAAGGCGTTATGCCAAAGGGGTTATGTTCCAGTTAAGTGGAGAGGGACGTACCCTTTTCTGAAACCTGCAATACAATGTTTTGAATATGGTGTGTTTTTTATCTTTTTAACTTAATGTGGTTTTAAGTGGCACACCATTTGGCAACCTGTAAAGAAACATGTGTATTAGCGGGTTTGTGTTTTATTTTGATTCCTTTCTTTGACAAGCATTAGGTCCTGTAGACAATGAGTTTAGTAATTTTCCATTACAAACTGATATCAAGAAAGGAGATTTACACCTTGTTTTTTATTCCTAAGATCACCAAAAGGTGCAAAGGAAGAGCATACACAATGTGAAAATTCCTACTAAATCACCTAAAAATTACTTTATCTTTTAGAACAAGTGTTTTTAACATACGATACAAAGTTGTGCAAGTGTTTTGATCTCAAGATTTCTTTTGAAGGTACGAGGAGAGAGCATACACACTTTACAAACCTTGCTCAAGCTAAGAAATGAAACACTTAACTAAGTTAGTCAAAAATAAAACCAAAATAACCCTATAAACAACTCGATTAGTGCTACAAAAATCTTTCAAAGTGTTAGAATGGCAAAAAAACTATTTTTGAACTTTAAGATACGTTAGAAAATGATTATTTACCTAATAATGTAAACCATAAATTTTTGGTAATTCAAAATCCTAATTTTATGAGTCCATTGTGTATTTATCTTCAATACCTTTCCAATGCAATGAAAATGGAGTCGTTTCGAGCTCGGGAGCAAAATTTATGGCCTCCAGAAGATTGGTGGTGAATGCACGATTTGACACATACGCGCCTCTCTGCTGTGCAGTACACGCCCAATATGATAGATACGCACCCTAGTGTAAAAAAACCACAATCACGATTCTGCAGATATGTGCCTAGAATGATGCCAGATACACTTTGTTTCAATGGATACGCGCGCCAACATGAGGGATACTGCCTGTGTAAAAAAACATAGTAACAATGATAGATACGCACCAGAATGACGCATACGCATCCCTTTCAATGGATACGTGCCCCTTTGTTAACACCTATGCGTACCCTATGAAAAACCTACAAAACTCACAAATTTTTGAAATTTCAAAAGCAAACAGGTTAGTTGTTAGTCAAAGCAACCTATTTCTAAACCAAACCCACAAAATATATGCAAATGAAGGTTTTTAGCTAGTGTTAGAAACAGAAATGAGGAATTAACAAGTGATTTGACCCAAAAACTTGAAAATGAACTTTGAAAAACCTAAAAGACCTCCATTAATGGAGGATGGACATAAGTGTCCTACTGGGATGGACATAAGTGTCCTACCGGGTGTGCGAAATGTATCACGATGAAAAGTGGCAAAAGCTATGGAATGAGGATAAATAACCTCAAAGCTTTGCTAACTCATCCATGCATCATGAGATGAGTGTTCAAGATAACTTCTACAATAATTAATTAAACTAAAACACTATCATTTTATCTCTAACTACTCTATGATTACTTAAAACATAAATTGAACCTAGTTAAACCTATGAGCAATCAAATTATATTTGTTGTTTCTTCAATGGAGGTGAAGAGGTCTCTCTAAAATGGCTACAAGACCAAGTTAGATACCCTCCTACTAACCTACTATGAAGTTATGGATGCAAGATGGAGGAGCTTCAAAAATGGAGGATAGCCAAGATCAAATACCTATTAGCTTAGCTAATGCAAATGAGGTCTAATGCCAATATCTCCAAATGTGAGAGAGATTTGTTATGAAAACAAGGTGTAAGGTTGAGAGGGAGGAGTGACCCTTCTATTTATAGTTTTCCAAATGGAAGAGTTTGAACTTTGGGTGCATGTGGGACTAAAGCTCAAAAAGCACTTTTAGATTAGATTAGGATAAACATGCTTTAGGCTTAGTTAAGCTAGGATTAGGCTAGTTAAACTTGATTAGCAAGTGATTATAGTCTCATTGAGAGTGGGAGGGGTCTAGATAACCAATTGTGGTGATAGATAGCCTACGAAGCCAACAAAAGTGGTCTAGAGAGAACTAGGAGGTTCGAATGGTCGAAAGGAGGAATGTTTAGCTAATAAAGAGATATTAGCCAAATAAGCTGATTATGGGAGGAATACGACTGAGAAGGTGTTGTAAATGGGCATATGAGAGTGGAGTGAAGAAGGGAATTAACGAAGTGTCGTCAATCGAGTGAATGGGAGGAAATGCTAAGTGTAAGCATATTTCAGTGTCTACAGAGGGTATTATGAATGGAGTGATAAGGAGGGTATTATGGATATTATTTTAGTGTTCCTATGGTTGGATCACTATATGGCTTACAAATATCACAAGAGGAAAACATTGATTTCTCCTCTTGTGATATTTGTGTTCTTATGGTTGTTTTGTATTGAAATTTTGTGTGTGTGTTTTGTTGCCCTTTGTCTCCCCTTTACTTGTGTAATCTTGAGGCATGCGTTATCTCTCTCCAATGGGCTTGGAGGGAGGCTAGCATGTCCTCCATTTTTGGAGATGGCATGTGATGATGTCATTTGGTTGGGAGGTAATAGGGTCTCTTTCTCTTGTGCATTTAAGATTTTCCACATGGAGTGGAAGCTTGCAAATTTGGTTTGGAGTAAGAAAGACAAAATTTCAAAAGTTGGCCATGTTGTTCCCCATTTTGGGGAGGATTATACACTTACCTTTTAAGTATGTTATTGTAATGGTTATGTAATATTTGATATGTCTTCTTCTAGCTTAAGAAGAAGCTTTGAAACCTTGTACTTGTAATATTGTGTTATTTTATCTTCTCTCTTGAGAAGGATTGGGATATTTAAAATTGTTCCCACATGTTGCGTGGGAGGCCTATAAAATTGTATTTTGGTATTTTGTATCCCTTTTTAGTGGAAACTTGACATAAATTTGTGTTTTGTAAAAAAAAAAAAAAAAAAGGGGGTGTTGGAAAGATTGTTTAGGAGTTGTGAAAGTATCATTTATCTTTATATAAGAAATATTGGTTTTGAGAAATAAGGATTATGTTTGGTTGTAGTTCATATAAATGAAACATTGTTTTCCTTCTTTATAAGCTTTGGAAAATAAAAGAGAAATGTATATACTCATTTGGTTACCCCTTGAGATGAAAAGCATTATATGAAAGTATATTTGTAAGAGAAATTAAATCTTGTACTTTGTTGGCCTCTCTTATTAATGAAGAAATATATCTCCTTCATTGAAAATTTATTTTCATGAGAAAAAAATGGACTAAGTTGGATGAACAAGTCACTTGTGGTTTTAAAGTATTTGTATATGGAATGAATTTGGGAAAGGAAATTCTTTTTAAAAAATCTGGTTTCAAAAAATAAAATGATTTAGGAAAATCAACATGTTGTATATATTCTCCTATTGTTTACAAAAAAATATAGATTCTCATATGCAAGATTTTTGGGTATGCATGTTTTAGGAGGAATCTATTTGGTTAGCTCTAAATTGTGTTGTGTGTTCTTTATGAAATTTGATTTTTGTTTATTAGTGATTAAGGAAAATGAGTTGTACTTTAATACAAAAACAAATACATTGACTCTCCATCCTTAATAGCCTTGGATAATATGTTGAATCAAAATTACTTTATGTCATTTTATATACATAAATATGTGTATGTATGTATATATGTATGTATGTATGTATGTATATTCACATATATATACATATTGAGAGAAAATGATTTAAAATAAGAAATTATTGAAGTACTGGTTCATTAGTTCTATTAGATACCATTAGGGTTTAAATATTAATGTGGGGGTATAGGAAAATGTTTTATTTGGCATGGGTCCCTTTGGGTTATTTAGGGGACATGGTTAAGTTAGAATATTAAATTAAAATTTAAGAAAATATTTAATAAATAATTATTTAGCATGGGCTAGTATGGTTGACCAAGGGAATCCATTCCCGAAATAATTTTAATACAAATAAAGAAGATGATTAAACCGAGTAATAAATTTGGCAGCATTAGTTAACTGTCGGCCATAGTAGTCCTACCCTACTTAAACATTAATGAAGTAATATATTTATAACAAAATCTAGGATTTTTAGGTGTTTGTGTTTGGTTTAGGTCATGTCAAATATGGGGCACTACAAAGAACATGCACATTGCACTATTTGGGCATGATATGGAACAATGTTGGTATTTGTTCCCATTCGAGAGCACAAGGTGGTTCCAATGTAAAATATTGGAACATAGAAAGACATCGAAAAAGACCATTAGCAACCAACCTACTATATAGCTACACTCGACATACACCCGGTAGCTCAAAAAAATATTCTCAATTGAGGAAACATCTACATCTTATGGAATCATAGAAGCAAGATTTGAAAGAAATGTTTGAGTCTCAAGCGAGAATTCCTTGGAGGATTGATCACAGAATTCAAGACATGAACTTCAAGCTAAGGATGAGCTCTTAGAAAAATTGTAATATGGTGAAGAGGTGGAGAAGAAATATACACCTAACAATAAAGACATTGTAAGTGATTCATCAAATTTTCCTTCCCGTGAAGCTATAAATCCTACTTTTGGTGATTTTGAAAAGTACACTAGAGGAATAGGATCAAAATGGATTTTTTAAATGGGATATGAAGGAAAATGCGTTGGTATGAATAGACAAAGTATAACTAACCCTATTGAGGTTCAAGAAATACCTCGATATACGAGGTCTAGGATATAACAAATTGGAAAAAATGAGGCGGAAAGAAAGCTCCAATACTGGCTGAAGTGCAACATGCATCGAGTTTAGAGCTCAAGCCACCGGTCCTCACGAAGCATCCTACAACAGAGGCAGACAAGACTCTCAGAAGAATGGTGAAAGAAAAGGAAAATTTGATAACCCTAAGATGTATGATCATGTCTTCTTTGATTATAACAAAGAGTCTATAATAACCCTAGAGCTATTGTGGATATATCCATGTGCTTACTTGTGTATCGAATAGCCATTGTATGATTTGGTGTGGAGAATAAAAGAAACATGACAAAATTGTTATGGCCAATGAAGACAAGGAAAAATATACCTTGTCTTAATCACATACTAACTTCGCGGTGAGAAGATGGCACAAGACTAGATCCACCACGTAAGGGAACACTTCACGACATGTTTATCATGCCTAGTGTTTTCTTATAAAAATTGGTAATTAAATCTCTATTATGAAGTCCTCATAAAAACCAAATGGAGATTCTCTATCTTGATTTGGTAATGTCAACATCAAAGTGGCGCAACATAAGGAAGTGGTCCCATGTGCCCACGGGTCGTAGGATCAAACCATACGGTCATTCGATTGAAGGAGTAGAAATTTTTGAGACCATTGAGTCAACTACATAAATATCTTTGAGGCAAACACATATTTTCAAATCCACATTAGAAGAAAAGAAGATTTTGGTGGACCAAAATCCTCCTTAGTGGGGAGGTGTGATCGGAAGGTCAACATTGGGCATTCTAAATTCTAAATATCTCCATGAACATGTTCTTTATGGAAATACCAATCAAGATATTTCTTTCACCTATTCGAATGCAAAAAAAAAAGGATAACGTACACTCAGATGCAGTCCATGTAAGAAAAAGGTATTCACCAAGATAGAAACGAGCACTAGGGCATAGAGAATGGGTACATTGTGGAAAATTGACACATTTCAGCATGATGTCGAAGTGACTTGGAGAAAAATAAGATTTTTGTGAACCTCTCGGTATTCGGCAGGGCGTAATAAAAGGGTGTAGCAGTGATGGGTCTACTCTTGTTTGAAGGGAAATTAGCTGCCATGAAGATCTAAGTAGCTCATCAAGATAATATTGAGTTAAGGTCTAGTATAAGATCGATCTACTCAGAGAGATAGAATCTAAGTTGATCAAGTTAGAATCGATCTAAGGATGAGTTTACCAAGCCACCTCGGCGAGTTGATAAACAAGCTAATTGATCTCGAGACTAAGTTATCAACCAACCACCACCACATTAACTAGTGATCCCATGAAACAAGTGAAAAAATGGTAACCGTGGCCTAAGCCATAGGATGGAAAGTTGGTGAAAGGATTTAAAATCCTAGGGGATAATCCTACCCGCTAAATTTGGGATAAAGCCCAAAAACCCACTAAAACGCAACACCGAAGGCCAACATCATGGTGGAACGGGTAAACTGCTTAGGCGAGAAGGGTGTCGGCGTGGAAAAGTGGGAAAGGATATGGGAATTGGTTAGCAATCGATGGTGACATGGCATATAAGAAATTCAAGTGGGCTCAATAGTCGAGTCGACGACAAAAACTTTGGGGTAGGATTTGAACTCTGCATCCACCACATACAAAGCGCTCGTCAAACCAACATAGACAACCAAGTTGGTTGGTTATGACTCACTAATAAGGACCTTAAATAAGATTTTTAGGGTTGGGGTGTGTATAAAAACACCCCCTCTCATTTATACAATCACTTCTCAACAAGTAAATGGGAAGGAGGGAGAGTAAGTAGAACCTTAGGGAATTAGTCTTAAGGAATTTTTGAAGACAAGACCAATTTTAAATAGGCATGGTAAAAATTTAAGACCTATTTTATTAGGAATTGTATTATTGAGTTAATTATCATTTTAACTCAACATTATTGTAAAAAGACACATACAGATCTATATCTCAACAATAACTCACATCACCACCCAGCTCAAAAAATGGTAGTTTTAAACACTCTAGCAACAAGAGCAGTGAGAATCTCATATGAGGACCATATAAGAAAGGAACTAGAATATTTGACCATAATTTTACGTTGCAATGGTTACAATGACAAAAAAATCCAGAGGGCATTCAAGTGTGCTTTAGCACATAAAGACAAGAAAAGAACCAAGAAGAGAAGTACTATGCCCCTTAACCAAAATCTCATACATAAAAGGCCTCACAGATAGCATTGCAACAATTCTAAAAGAAAAGGTCTCAAAGTAATTTTTACACCATTGAAAACACTAAGAAGCATCCTTGACAAAGAAAAATATCCTCAAGACCCCAAATTATATGGTGGAGTATACTCGATCCCATGCTCATGCAGAAAAAAATACATTGGAGAAACATGAAGAACATTAAAAACTCGGATAAAATAACACATTACTGAGATATTCGCCATGATCAAATTATAAAATCTGCTCTTGCAGAACACTCCTCCAAATTCAAACATCATATTTACGTTGAAGATACAAAATTGATCGCAAGAATTGACCACTAGAGGGAATGTCAGATCCATGAAGCCATTGAAATAGAGAAATTTCCCAACAATTTAAATAAGGATGAGGGATTTATCCTAAGAAATACATGGAAACCCTTATTACACTTAATAAAAATAATAACTAGAGAAGAGGAAAGGTCAAACATCAAGAATCCCTACAAAATAGGAAAGGTCAAGCGTCAAATATTACACTATATATTGTAATAATGTCTCTTTGGGAATATAAATCTTTCTCTCCTGACGATGGGTCCCGTAGTTGGACTTGAAATGTCAAGATTTAATGTTTCAAATGTAGTGTATCTAGAATCTCATCTTTCAAAGTATTCTACGCTACCAAAGCCTTCAGCAATTTATTATTGTGAAGGTTATTATTATTCCTTAGTCTTCTCATGCGAGGACGAAGCTCAAGAATGGATCCAAAGGACGTTGATATAGCTCTAGAGAATCATATTGGATCTCTTATTATTTATGTTGGGTGTTATTCATCCAAGTTAGTGTTTTGGAGGTGCGGAGAAGAATCATTTGTTGAGCACGTCAACAACACCAGATCTTAATTATATTTTTGTAGAGACCATAGGTCGTGCAGCATAAGGGAGGTCTACATGAGGGTGGAATTCATCAATAAATGATGCTATCCAACTTATCTTTGTCTAGAGGTTGGAGGCCGTGCGGTAGAAGTGAAGTCTATAGGAAGCGTAAATTTAGAAAGCAATTACGGAACATTGAATAGCTTTAAGACCGATATGGGTTCTACATGACTAATTGGAACCATAATTTGAGTGATCCATAACATTCATTATAGTATTGTAAGTTTATTTTTACTTATGATCATAATGTTATAATGAATTGGTTTAGCGTTTAAGCGAACCTGGATATGTAGGTGATTGTCAAACTTTGTTATCAACTCTTGTGCAATGTTAGTTATTTCTCTTGCATTGCATTCTATTAAGTTGATTATATTTTTGTGGTAAAAATAGAATTAGAATAATTTTCCTATAAGGATCCATTGGTTAAGGACAAATTTTAACCAATTTACGAATCAAGTTTTGTATCAAAGCAGGATTTTTACTACAAACTTGCTATCTCTACGAAGCAATTTGGTATCAAAACTAGTTTTTCATACGTGGTTGTAGTGAAATGGAATTTTACTAGTTCATACAATGGCATTGTGCTCACCATATTGGGAACCGCAATACACATGGTGATTCTACATCGAAGAGATTGGCCATGTCAAATTGGTGAATTGAGGACAGAGTATGGAAATCCTATAGTTTATGTTACAACAAGAACGTCATCGCTAAGGGACCCAAGAAGAATGAGATGGTCCTCATGTATGTGCACATTGCTCTATGGTGAGCATGATATCAAACAATGTTGGTATTTTTCCCAACCAAGCACCATGGTATTTCCAACATAGAATGATGGAATGTATAAAGACACCAACAAATACTAGTACTGCCAACCCTCACGCCATGGCTATAGCTCGGCATACAACCCATATCTAAGAGAAGGATTATCGGTTATGGAAAATTTTAGTGGCGAATATTCGTAATTTGGTGAATAGTAGGAATTTAGGAATATGAATTTGGTTATTTTTACGACCATGGCAGTGACCACATTTCACCCAAAAATTCCACAAACAATAATTTTTCACATGTGAATAGCCAACGGATCTCCAATCCCAACGTATATTTTTATTAAATCGTTGCGTGATTGATGGGATAAGATTTTAAAACATTCTTGGATCTCCAAGAAATATATGGAACCTTCTTATTCCTTTGGTCTCATTCACTGGACACATGTCACCATTCAGAAAACCTTAAAGTGGTGGGCTTAGGTAAACTCCATCCCATGGACTAAGCCACATTCAATAGAGTTTTGGGTCCTGCAGACCCTTTTTATAGTCAATGGGCCCAACCCCGCAACCAATCAAAGGTTGACATGTGGGAATTCCAAGGGAATAAATACCAAGGAAATGCACTCCTGCTACCAACCAAAAATTTTCAGTATCCACGTGTAAACTTCATATTCATCCCGACCCACAAAACTTCAAATGGCCATAACTTCTTCCAGAGAGCTCCAAATTGCACAAAGTCGGTCTCGTTGGAAATGTCTTCTTGTGTAATTCATTTTATAATTATCATAATCATATTTTTTTGAGGTTAGGTGGGTGAAAAAATATAAAAAAAAATTCAAGGATCCATTCACCGCTTCCACAATTTCCATTAAAAATATATTTTATTTGACCAATGCCACAAACGTTGATTTTAGATAATTTGTCAACCTAGTGAATATGGTTCTTGTCATATTTTCCTCAATTTCTATAATTTTTTTTAGTAGGTTTCCTTAAAAAATTTCTTGTTCTTAATTGAGGAAACATCTATAGCTCGTGGAATTAGAGAAGCAAGAGCTGCAAGACAAGTTTGAGTCTTAGGTAGAATTCAATGGAGGAGTGATCACGGAATTACAAAGCATGAAATGCAAGAAAGGACAAGCTCTCTTGTTCTTAATTGAGAAACATCTATAGCTCATGGAATTAGAGAAGCAAGAGGTGGAAGACAAGTTTGAGTCTTAGGTAGAATTCAATGGAGGAGTGATCACAGAATTACAAAGCATGAAATGCAAGCTAAGGACAAGCTCCTAGAAAATTTGTAGGATGTTGAAGGGTTGGAGAATAAATATACACCTACCAATAAATACACTATAAGTGATTCATCAAAATTTCCTCCCCATGAAGTTATAAATCCTACTTTTGGTGATTTTTAAAAGTACATTAGAGGTATAGGATCAAAATTACTTTTTAAAATAACATATGAAGGAAAAGGCCTTGGTATAAATAGCCAAGGTATAACTAACCCTATTGACGTGGAGTAAATACCTCAATATGTAGGTCTAGGATAAAGCAAAGGCAAAAATGAGGTAGGATAAAGCTCGATACAACCAAAGTGTGAAGAGAGGCTGATTGTTGAGCCTAGGCCACTAGTCTTCCTGAAGCATCATGTAATAGGGAACATACCGAGACTCTCCAAAGAATGGTGAGAGAAAAGTAAAAGTTCACATCCCTAAGAGGTGTGATCATGTCTTCTTTGATTACAAGAAATATCCTATAATAACCCCAAAGCTATTGAGGACATATCCAAGTGCTTACTATGTATCTAATAGCCATTATGTTATTTAGTGTTGAAAACAAAAGAAACATGTCAAGATGGTTATGGAAGATGAATATGTTGATGATTATCTTTGCGGATGAACCGATAGATTCGTCGAGATACCTTAGGTTAGTGGGACGTGCACACTAAGCTTACCTCAATATTTTAAAGAATTTGTCTATTCTCTTTATCAAGGATAAGGATAGTAGAAAGCTGGAAGTAAAATGCGGAAAACTAACTAAGGTGATACGCCAAAATAAGATGCTTTAATCAAGAATCTAACTGCCTGAAATGGGGAAAGGTGAACAACAAAAAGGGTGGACAAAATGCACCATAGTCCAAAGATATATTCACACAAAACACCACTTCAAACTACTAAGCACAACTTGGAACTAGTAATAACATTATAAGTATGCACAATATACCAACATCGAAATAAATGCTATTAGAGACAATAAATATATGAAAAGGATGGACAAAATGCACCACATGGCATATTATATTACTCAAAATATGTGCACATTACAACAACAGATAAGAGGTAAGAATAAGTGCTATTACAAAGCTCAAAGAGAAGGCTAGAGCTCTAGACCCCTTGCCTTTTACAGAAGAGGAACTGAGATAGAAAAGAAGAATTGACTAACTCCGATTTTTTTATGAAAAACCTTCCATTACAATATATAGGATGAGAAGAAGATAAGAATATCATTCTAGAACTACCTTCCAACTACTTGTAAGCTATGATAAATGGTGTGAAGTGATAGAAATAGATTTTCAAAATCTATCTCACGCTTCCCCATGATATTTTATTTAAGGAGTGAGATCCATACCCATTTAATACATCTTTAACTATTTTGCAACCAACTCCCTTGAAGTGGACTTGCTTTTAAGGAACATCCTTTCAAATCTTTATTACATATCTTCTCAATCGTTATGCATCGGGCTCTGGGCTCATGATTCCAGTGGCACCTATTTTTATGTTGTTCTACTAAAATGACCCTTTGAGTGCGGTGAAAAATTGAGTATTTGTAGGTTCGCACTCTTTACACGGACTGTGCATTAACTTTATTGTTGAAAAGACAAGCCAAATGATTTTTCACCTTTTACCTTTTGAAAAGATCTAAGCATTTAAAACTTCTAGATGGGTTTCATAATTTCCCATACGTGATATTTGTCTATCGCCAATATTTCACAACCTACTTTGAACTTGGAGTCCATTTTTCATGAGATCCACATGGAAGCCAAGTGCATCTCTAGGGTCCTTGCTTTCTCCGTAGCTTTTGGAAGTGTCGCTGAGATGACACACGGCACCTTCCATGAGCCCTCTAATCTCTCTTTGGGTAAGTAATGGACTTGCCACATATTAATGCGAAGACATTTTTTAGGTGGGACCCTTATAGTTAACTCCATGTGTAAGCCCCGCAAATTTTGAGGCTTTATTTCCCTTACAATTTCTAGAATCGCATCGGATTGACACTTGGCACTGATCACGAGCCCATTACTCATTCTCAATTTTTTTGTCCAAGTTTAGTTTTTTATATTTGATTTGGCTAAGTCCTTTTCCCATATTTTCAAAGGCTTGACCCTTGTGGGACTCGAATCTGCAGGAATCTCAAAACTTACTTGGTCAATCTAGCAGGAATCTACTTGTTATCTAATTTTAGCGGGTAGTGGAGGAAATTAGATAACAGTTTGGTGACTCATGGGACCATTAGCCTACTAAATGGAACAAACCCACAATCTCCCACTATTCATTGGGCCCATAAACTATGTTATGAGCTGATATAAACCTTGGTTTGAAGTGTCCAGAGCATTGTTGTTTTCTTCTATAGCTAGTTGATCCTTGTGCCTTCCTACTCTCATAAGGAAACTCTGCAACTTGTTTTGTGAGAGTAGAAAATTAAAAATAAAAAAATTCTCCCTTGACATATTTTAGTTGTTTTGCATTTGTTTGAAGTGAAGTTTACAACCGTTACAGATAACTATGAATTCCCTGTTGTGAACATTGGAGAGTTTGGTGCATTTTCATTGGAGTAATATGGACACGAGATTATACAAAGATAAATCATACATGCCTCAAGTGAGACATGTAGATTGTGTGAAAGCACTTTTTCTGCTGAAAGAAATCTACCCCTACTCCTACTCTAACCAGACTTGGGAAAATCTAAACAAAACCTGAAACAGGAAGGGAGAAATAGCTTCCCTTTCTTATAAAGGTGTGGCCATGTAATTAATTTAGCAACGGTTATGGCCTGTAACAAGAGTGAAAAATTACCTCCCACCCTTCTACCCAAGGTATCAAAAAATAAAAAGAATACCTCCTCAAGATGTTTATCATTTGGTTAGAGGTGTTGTGGTGACCCTTGGGGCTTTAAAGATTATCCTCATGCTCTAAAGTGAGCATGACTGCATTGGCTTCTCCTTTGGCTCTGATGAGGCTGAACTCTTGATGGGGCATGGTTGCAGACTCTTTGAAATGGAGTTTTTTGCATGCTGATTTAGACCTTTTGTTCCTATAAATAGTTGATCCTCTGCTTTGATGACTAGTGTAGAGGTGGTGTCATCCTTATCTTCTTTCTCCTCCCCTTTTTTAGCAGCTTTACTAGAAAATCTAGACTCTTTGATTGAAAGAAAAAATCTTTCAATGATATCTCTTTCTAGAACCTCTGAATTTGATTCAGGGAACTTTCATGAGTATAAGATACTTTTTTTGTGGGGTTGATGAAGTAGCAAAGGTTTTCATTTCCATGGGCTCTTCTTCATCGAGACATCCCCCAAATCTGATAAGCAATCAAGCTTATCATCATCCTGTTGTGCCAAGGTATCCCCCTCTTGTATGATGGTTTTGGCCCAAAATATTCCATATACTCTTACTCTTTGTGGAGAGGATGAATAGGGAGGGGTCCACAGTCCCTTGAGCACCCGACTCATGATTCAAACCCCCTGAATTCAATTCATTTCTCACCATATGCTCCTCTTCTTTTGGATTTGGAGTTATTCCTTGTTTGTATGGGGGGTATAGCTGCTCAAAGAAAAGGGGGGGATGAATGGCTTGGAGATGGAGAAGGGAACTCGATATTTGGAGTGGTATGATATGGTAAAACTTGGGGTGGGATGAGAGATGAACAAAGAGTTGGTGATTGACCCACCCATCGATAAGGTTGTCTCATGTTTTTCCCATATGTTTCAATACCTTCGATCCACTGCATAAGTGAAGGAAGTTTTTCTTCTAAGAAGCCAAGCTTCTCCTACGAGCTATAGTGTCTAGGAATAGGGCCTACCCATGGACAAGGTGCCCTGCATCTTGTTCTGAATGCCTCCATTTTTTTGTAGCCCGAGATTGAACCATGCATATCTCTATTTGTGTTATCTTCTCTAGTAGACCAACATCCTCCAATTGACCATAGTCACCAAATGTGTACCTGAGTCTTTGATTGATCTCATAGCCAAACGGGTCTTGGCTTTTCTCATCTGGGTCGGCATAGTGACTTTGAAATTGGTTATTGTTGGTTTGGAGAAGGCATGAAGCTCATTAGATATTGATGATACCACTAAAAGTGTGAATTCCACTGTGGGAATGAAGTCATGATTTCACAACTTCATAGAATGAAGGAAAATGAGAGATGTGGAAAGAAAGATGAATGGAGATGGATGAAAGAAAGGTTTGTAATTTCAAAGAAGGGGTCATTTAGACCTAAATGGAGTCACCAGATGTGCTTATATGTGCCTCCAAAGGTTGAATCTCACCAAGAACACACCAACTTGATGAAATGAAAATATACTTCGAACCATCCCACCGGGCGTGCCAAGAAAATTGTTGATGATTATCTTTGTGGATGAACCATCAGATTCATTGGATACCTTAGGTTAGTGGGACATGCACCCTAAGGTAACCTCCAGATTTTAAAGAAGTTGGCTCTTCTCTGCATCAAGGATAAGGATAGTAGAAACTGAGATGAAACTATGGAAAACTAACTAAGGCGATATGCCAAAAGAAGATGCTTTAATCAAGAATCTAACTTCCCAAAATGGGGAAAGGTGAACAATGAAAAGGGTGGATGAAATGCACCACAATCCAAAGATAGATTCACATAGAACACCACTTTAAACTACTAAGCACAACTTTGGAACTAGTAATAACATTATAAGTATGCACAAGTATACCAACATCGAAATAAAGGCTATCAGAGACAATACAGATATGTAAAGGATGGACAAAATGCACCACATGGCATATTATATTACTCCAAAATATGTGCATAGTACAACAACAGATAAGAGGCAAGAAGATTACTATTACAAATCTCAGAGAGAAGGCTAGAGCTCTAGACCCCCTACCTTTTATAGAAGAGGAACTGAGACAGAAAAGAAGAATTGACTAACTCCCGATGTTTTTATGAAAAACCTTCCATTACAATATATAGGATGAGAAGAAGATAAGAATATCATTCTGGAACCGCCTTCCAACTACTTGTAAGCTATGATAAATGGTGTGAAGTGACATAAATAGATTTTCAAAATCTATCTCACTTCCCCATGATCTATTATTTAAGGAGTGAGAGCCATACCCATTTAATACATCTTTAACTATTTTGTAACCGACTCCCTTGAAGTGGACTCACTTTTAAGGAACATCCTTTCAAATCTTTATTACATATCTTCTCAATCATTATGCATCGGGCTCTGGGCTCATGATTCTGGTGGCACCTATTTTTATGTTGTTCTACTAAAATGACCCTTCGAGTGCAGGTGAAAAAATTGAGTATTTCATAGGTTGCACTCTTTACACGGACTGTGCATTAACTCTATTGCTGAAAAGACAAGCCAAATGATTTTTTTCCTTTTACCTTTTGAAAATATCTAAGCATTTAAAACTTCTAGATGGGTTTCATAATTGCCCATACGTGATATTTGGCCTATCACCAATCTTTCGCAACCTGCTTGAACTTGGATTCCATTTTTCGTGAGATCCATGTGGAAGCCAAGCGCATCTCTAGGGTCTCTAATTTTCTCCGTAGCTTTTGGAAGTGCGCTAAACCGACATGTGCAATACCTTCCACGAGCCCTCTAATCTCTCTTTGGGTAAGTAATGGAATTGTTGCATATTAATGCGAAGACCATTTTTAGGTGGGACCCTTATAGTTAACTCCACGTGTAAGCATCGCGGGATTTTGAGGCTTCATTTCCCTTTTAATTTATGGAATTGCATCGGACTAATACTTGGATCCGGTCATGAATTTGTTACTCATTCTCGAGTTTGATTTTCCCGGTTTAGTTTTTTATCATTGATTCGGCCAAGTCATTTTCCCATATCGCCAAGGCCCTGACCCTAGTGGGACTCAAAGCTGCAGGAATCTCGTAACCTACTTGGTCAATCCAACATGAATCTACTTGTTATCTAATTTTAGTCATGGGGAGGAAATTAGATAATGAATATAAGGAAAAATATACCTCATCTTAATAACTTACAGTGTATTGATAAGATGGTGCAGAATAGCGCCACCAAGTAAGGGAACACTTCACGATAGTTTTATCATGCCTATTATTTTATTGCAAATATTGGTAAGTAAATGTCTATAATGAATTCCTCATGAATATGAAATGGATATTCTCTATACCGAGTTGGCGATGTCAACATTAGGGTGGCGTAGTAGATGGCACTAGTCCCATGTGCCACATGTCCTAGGATCAAGCTATATACTAATTTTCTAATTTAAAGAGTAGTATATTTGGAGACCATTGAATCAACTACAAAAATCTCTTCGAGGCAACACATAGTTCCGCATCCATAGCTCGAAGGAAAGAAGTTTTGGTGGACCAAAATCCTCCTTTTCAGGGGGAGGTGTGATCCAGAGGTCAACATTAGGCATTAGAAGTTCAACCAAGTGTAAAGGAGGGAGAGTAAGTAGAGAATTAGGAATTAGTCTAAGAAATTTTTAAGACAAGACCTATTTTAAATAGCCATGGTGAAATTTTAAGACATGTTTTAGTAGGCATTGTATTATTGAGTTAATTATTGTTTTAACTCAAAATTATCAGTAAAGGCTATTATTACAACTTAGTTTTCTCGTTCGGGGCGAAGCTCAAGAGTGGAGCCAAAGGATGTTGATATAGCACTAGATAATCATACTAGACCTTTGATTCTTTACGTTGGCCCTTATTCATACAAGTCCATGTTGTTTGGAGTCCATAAAGAAGAACCATATTGCTTATCTCTTCGAAGACACCGGATCCAACTTAGCTTTGTGTAGAGATTGTAAGTCATGCAGCAAAGGGAAGTCTACATGAAGGTGGAACTCATCTATAGCTAAAACTATCTGAATTAGCTCTATATAGAGGTTAGAGGAGGTCGTGTAGCAGAGGAGAAGTCTACAAAAAGTGTAAATTTGGATAGCAATTTCATAACATTGAGCACATTTTTAAGACCAATTTGAGTTCTGTAGGACCAATTGGCACCGTGAGTTCAAGTGAGCCATATCATTCATTATAGTATTGTAATTTTATTTGTACTTATCATCAGAACATTATAATGAATCGGTTCAACATTTAGTGAACCCAGAGACGTAGGAAATTTTTGAACTCCGTTATCAACTCTGTGTAGCTTTAGTTATTTCGCTTGCAATGCATTTTGTTAAGTTGGTTGGATTTTGGGGTAAAAATCAGAATTAAAATAATTTTCCTATAAGGATCCTTTGGCTAAGGAAAACATTTAACCAATTTACATATCACCTATTTTATCCATAACCCATATGCATGTGTTATTTTCTTCATTCAAGCCATTTTTCTTCAATTTTACAGTTTTTTCCAATATAATCCTACCTTGACAAAAGTATAGTGCTATCAATTTTTCGTATAATGTTTGGTTTGTCTCCATTTGTAGGAATATATATATTCTAACCAAGCCTATCATTGAAATAGTATCCACACATATCCATGGTCAATCCAAAAACCTACCACTTTCTATTTTAACCACTAATTTGATAAACAAAACCCTAAAGTATCCTCAAAATAACTCTTTCTATCATATGTTATCCATAACCCATATGAGTGTGCTACTTGCTTCACCAAAGTCATCTTTTCTTCAGTTTCAAATGTTTGTATCCATTCAATCCATAGAACCTACTAATATAGTGTTGGTCCTTTCTCATCTTTCTTAGTTTGACTCTAATTATAATAATATATAGATGATAACCAAATCTATAATTACAAAGGATCCACACAACCATAAACATATGCAAAGAATCTATAGAAGTATTGAGTTAGAAATTTAAAAAAAAACATATATAAGTAATAAACATAAATACATAATCCATCAGCTTAAATAAATCCACAAATTGTGTTGGATGTTATTTCTTCCTATTGATTCTTTTTTTGTTATATATGATTTTTCAACTTGGTTTGCATATCCATCTAGCCTTTATATTGAGTCGAACCAGTCTTATATATTTTTGACCTCATTCTTATTAACTATCAAATTTATTTACTAATCCTTTTGTCTTCTATGACATTCTTAAACTCAATTCTATTAAAACTCAACATGTAGATGATCTTAAAGTATAACAAGAACATTCTAGAAGATCTAAGTATATGCCTAGATTATTTTTTTGACTATATTATTACTATGGATTTCCTCCATCTTGGAAAACCACATGATTCATTTTATTCAAAAATATGGAGAAGAAGATGACAGTATTAATTTTTGAACCATCATTATTGGCCACACACTTGTAAACATGTTTTTCATTACCTGGACATTCGTATCTCTAGAAAGGTTGAAACCAAATATTTGAAAGAAAAGGGACAAGCATCTTTCATGAAGAATCATCAAATCATTGATCATATTTTAACTTTGACATCTATAATTAAGGAAGTTAAGGATAAAAGGTAGAACCTTTTTTGTTTCTTTCTATATTTTTGAAAACCCTTTGACACAAATCCTTAACATTTTTGCATTGGTGGACATAGGGATTTTGGTCTTGTGGTGAGTTGTATACATATCATTTTCTATGACACTCTATGAGTCCATTATTCATAATATTCACATGATTTTTTTTTGAGATAGAGTGGGTATGAAGCAAATTGAATTTTAACATGGTTGTCCACTCTCCCTATACTTTTGGTCTAAACATAGAAAAGATTGATGAAATCAAGTATCATATTTTATAGGAAGATATGGTCATTATATGTTGTAAAAGTTAAAATTGTTATTATTTTATTTGACGTCACACTCATAGGAAGGTCTTAAAATAAATCTATATATCTTATCATCCTTTTGTATTCTGATATATAGCCTTCAAGTAAATCTGGAAAAAACAAAAGGTATGGTTTTTAACACTACAAAACATAATTCCAAACAAGATTTCCTTACATTTAAATGTCAAATGGTTGAGGTGGTATCTTCTTATGTTTATCTATAGATCCTTTTTCTAGGTCATGCTTAAATTTATCATTAGTTTTTGATTCCAGATCGATGAAAAGGTATGTTTCCCTAACCATTTTTAAGAAATAGTGCTTCTAAATTCAGTTTTAGGATATCCAAACAAAGATTCATCTCTTCTATTTACAGCTACTCTTCTATATGATTTAGAAGAGTTCTTACATCTATGTTATACAAGTGTTGATAGGTTGGTTCCTCATGAAATAATTCTTATTGAATCATTCCCCGCTCATCACTATTGTGATATTTCAAGTGGTGACTATCATACAATAGCTTAGACATATTGCCAACTCTTTAGCTAATTTATTTAGGTACTTACTCAAGCATTTAAATGCTTTGTATAGATAGCACATCATGGAATCAAATATTATCAACATGTTAGAGCTTATACTTTACTAGGCCATGTTAGTATTTACATTGACAAATCCTCCATATAATTTTTTTAATTGATGCACCATATGTACTCAAAAGGAAGATACGTAAGGGTTTTATACATGAGATCTACATAGTCTACAGTAGATCCAATATATATATATATATATATATATATATATATATATATATATATATATATGCACTTATAGGATGGGCTCATTTGACCCCAAGCTATACCCAACTCGATTATCTTAAAATTTGAAGGTTCCTCTAAGACTCATAGTTTGTTCACATCATATCCACATAGAGACAATTCACCATATTCCTCAATAATATCATACTTGTTATATTTTTTCATTAGGCCTAAAACCAAATATCATTTTATGTTTAGGTGGTGTCTTTAATATGATATCAAAGGGCTATATATATTCACTTTTAGAATGGGCTCATTTATCCTATAGGCTACACTCAACTCTAATTTTCTTGTAGCTTGTTTGTATCTTTAGCATTTAACTTAGATTTGGTTCACATTAAATTGACATAGAGATAGATCACCATATTTTCACGAACATTATGGTTTTCATATTTTTATTTTCTTTAATGCCCGAAACCAAGGGTCATTTTGTTTTTTTAATGTTTTCCTTACTATGAGGTTATTCTTATCTCTTTAATGAATCTTACAACTCTCCATAACTTCATTTCATACAAGGACCAAAGGTGTTTGGGTTTTTTTCTTTCAAGAGATGTTTGATCTTTGTTATCCTTGGTCTAGATACTTTACTTCTACAATGATTTTCATATAGAGACTTGTTTCTTTTTTCACCTTTTTATATAATTGTTAAAGGAGGGTTTTACCATGGACCCTTCCCTGTTACAAAATAAGCATATACAATTTACTTATAAAATGAGCAATGCAAGGATCATAACCATAACTAAAAGTAAAATAGTTGGTGTTTACAACACAAAACTATCCCAAAACCAAACAAAGTACAACCCAAGTGTCACCTAAAACTAGACTAAAAGCAGAAAAATAATTGAGATAGAACAAAGATCAATTGTAGTTATACATTTGAGTAGAGAGATCTATAATATAATTAAGATATTGGTCTCTCTTCTCACTTTATTTTTTCTCTCACTTTCCATGATTATGGCCTTGTTTTCCTTGGTCTTAACATCCTTCGCAATAGATGTCTTGGGAGGGAAGTTTGAAGG